>JAZHGK010006951.1:0-38120 GCA_037855215.1 Waitea zeae | reverse complement strand
GGGGGGGGGGTCTCGGACTTTTGCTTCCGCGTTTCCCTAAATTCCGTTCAACCCTTCGATTTTCGCGTTTCAGCTTCTGAACCATGACTCTCTGCCTAGTACTTGCTCACTTTGACATATAGACTACTGACATATGGCTGCTCTGCACACAACTTGATGCTTCCCGTTGAGGTAAGAGCGCCTATTCCATTTTCCTAGTCCCGCCTTGGGATGAGAACACTTCGTATAACTCAGCTCACTTCGAGCTCTACGGAGCTTTGAGAAGAATGCGATTCACTTTCTGAACTTTGTCTCTTCGCCTTGCGTATATCGACGGGATACTGACTTGATACCTGAAGCTGTTCTCATTCTGACAGACGACCTCAGCTGTCCATTGCTCGCGCATACAGCCGGCATTGTTTCATTCCGGTTCTGGTGAGTTCTTCTTCACAGTTTTATCCTTATAGGATGCAATTCATACTCGCTATGTGTTTCGGCACAAATGAGCCCATTCCTTCGGGAACCATTCAAGTCTCTGAATCTTTCTCTGCGTTTGAATAACGGCTTTTCGGGGGTTGCTCAACGTATCCTTCTTGCAGGTAGCTGCCTTCCCAAAAGTGAAGCGAGCCTCAACTAAGAGGTGTAGGCTCGTCGTATGCACGGGTTTACACCTTTGGTTGGGACTATACATACGGAAGGGTCTGAGAGGAAAATTTAGATACAAATGATTGTATTTCAATTCCGAAGCCTCGTTGTTGTGCTTCCCTCAGTATTTGATAGACGCATCAATCCAGCTTCTCTCGCCTCCCTGTCATCACCCTATGTTTCCTACAACTGCTGAAAATAATAATGTTTATGTTACTAGTATGCATTTGGAAATTTGTCCCAGAACTAGATCATATCCGCAGCTGACGCAGCCTCTCGATGAGATGCCTCTCGCTGTCGTCGTGAGTGAGCAGATAGCCAAAGGTGTGTCAGCCGTTTGATGTTGTGAGAAACGCGGCGCTCACTGCCCGATCCCGAATTTAGACGGCCTAACCACGCCAGGGCGTTTGGTTGATGCCGCCGAGCATCCTCACTTGCCGGGGCTTAGCCTGCTGCAAGTTCTCCTTGACGCCGTTCCCGCCAGCAGGCTGCCCCTTGTCCTCATTTCCCCTTGATTGTTTTCCCCTGCCTGCCTCTCAGTGGAGGCTGCTTTACTCCCAACACCAGGCAACATGGCGGACTTTCAGCGCGCCGACCCCCGGGACTGGAATTACGACCTTCACTCGGTCCTCCGCGTTCTCCTCATTCGTTCTAGCACCAACAATTGACATGTCTGCTTCGGGTCCTATAGGTGTACTCTGCGTATCTAGGCCATTTTCAAGTACATCACATTGCCTGGTGAGCTTTCCACCATGCAACCATTTTAGCTTCCACTGGCTCGGCTGCTGATACTCGTTGGGTCGTTTGCTTCTATAGGTATGACCGTTCGTGGGCGAATCTATTTGAGTCCTTTGCCGACTTTCTCGCAACATCATGGCCGTGTATGGTGGTCACAAGCTCAACGACTGGCAAGGCTCACATCGTAACTCGCTCTCGCGCCGTTGGCGATTTTGTCAAAATGGTAAAGACACGGTGCGCCATTCCATTCACCCCAGCCCTCCAGACGTCCCTCATGGCTGTCCTCTCCCCTGCAATATTCGAACAGATTCGGTGACATCCTCCCACACGTCGACAACATCCTGTTCGTCGAACCTTTCGAAACGTCGCCTCGCCGAGTGCACATGGTCGAAGACTTTTCCGCCTACCGAAAGCTCCACGCTACCCTGCCCGCAGCCGCTCTGGCCGCGTACAGAGCGCGGGTTCGTGCGGGTGACCCCAAAGCGATCCTGGACTTGTGGAACGCGCGGGACAAGAACTTCGTGGCAGTCGACTTTGAGTGGAGCGAGCGAAACCCAAATTCCGCGTTGGAATGGGGCTACGCAGCAGCACGATGCGGGCACCTTTCCGAGTACGCACAACAGAGAGCCCGCCTCCAGGAGAGATTGCTGACTGTATCACGCTTCAGTGTTGGCGCCTGGCCGCCAGATCCTGAAACCAATTACCGCAAAGGCCACTACGTCGTTTCCGATTATTTAGACAAGATGCATAACAAGCATGTTCCTAATTACCCCCGTCACGTAAGTATATTTTGACCTTTCCGCTTTATATTAATTTACTCACCTTTAATGATAGTACGCTGTAAGCACGCATCCATTTGATTTATGACCATAAGACCAACAAGCGACAGTTTGGAGAAAGCGCTCTTGTCGCAAAGCAACGTCTTCCCGTTATTATCAACGCGATCATCAGGTTCGTTTTTCGACATAACCGTCTTGCTGTCCGTACTAAAACCCGTGACGACCTGTAGTAGTCTCGCCACTCCTGACTCGGAGACTGTTCCTAACGGCCTCGTCCTAGTAGGACATGGGATGCAAGGGGAACTGGAGCGAATGGACGCACTGAAAATCAGTCTGTACGATTCTCCCTATTTGAAGAAAAGCCTACTAAATGGAGCGCAACTCAGAAATACCACACAACGTTCTCGTCATCGATATTGCCAACTTTGAGCGTGCTCTTTTCGCCGCTGGAAAACGCGGCGCAATGACAGACATGAAAACCGGCCAGCCTCGCTCCAACACCGCCACTCTCTCGGTAGACAACATCCTCCGTTCGCTGGGCGTCGACGTGAAGATGACGTTGCACAACTCTGGGAACGACGCGTTCCTCGCGCTCCTGGCTCTGCAATTGCTCATCGCGCCAGAAGGCACGCCGGTCCCCCCTGTGGTCGGTCATGGAGGTGTGCGGCGCAGCTCGACAATGCCCATGTTGCAGATGCCCCTGCCTACTCCTGGAAATATACCGAGTCCAGGGCCGTTCTCCGGCTCGCCTTTGACACCTCCAATGATGCACCCGGGCTTCCTGACGCCCACACCCCCGCTGGGTTCGCCAACCGGAAATGGGTTTGTCATGAACGGAGGTCGGCCGCTCTCTGAAGGCTACTTCAGCCAGTCGCAGCGTCGGTCGTCTGGCGGGACACTCAACCTCCCGCGGCCGGCTTCCGGGCTTTCGATGAATGGGCGCAATCGATTTTCTTCGTTCACGCCTGACGACATGGGGGCGTTGTCTCCACCGAAATCGAGCACACAACGTGGCTCGTCTACGGAGCGTAGCACTCCCAAAGAAGCAGACAAAAACAGAACGGACCGTCCAGTTTCAGACGACTTTGGAAGGGAGAACTCTAAGAAGAGCAACGGGGACAATCGACTGAGCCGTGCAATGAAGAAAATGGCACTAGGTTAAATGGACATGCTTGTAGGCTATCGACCTCTCTTTTGATTTTGCCTTTGTATTTGTACGTTTCGGTTTCTCCTTTTTCGGTTTAGCAAGGACTATGTTTTGGGAACTAGTAATAAATTTTGTTCGTTGGTGGTATCGTATAGTACGTGGGGAAAGTGAAGTATCTTATGAAACAAGAAAACATCATTATTTCATCCCGTAAGTATACAGTAGGTTTGCTTATCGATTCTTCTGTTTGTCAACCTCAGCAGCACTGACCCAGTTGCCGTGATCGTCCTTCTTGCGGACCGTAAGACATGCAATCCCCAGATATTCGGTAATATCGTTGATAACCAGAAGAACGAATCTTGCGTAGATCAAGAATGATACAGCCAGAGTACCATATACGTACCAAGCTGTGCGTGCCGGGGTGGTTTGAATCACCGCGCTCCTAGGTTGTTAAATCTTTTTCAGTCCGAGTACACAGTTACGTTCAGTACAGCCCTCACCTTTCGAAAAGAACCGGAAGCGCAGCATCGATGGCGCCGATGATACTCCACACCCACATCCAGTCCCACATCGGGTAGGGCTGCTTGGTGACATGAGCCAAGATCATGCGACCAACGGTGTGTGCGAACTGAAGGCCCCATGCACACAGGAAAGGCAAGAGCAATGAAGAGCGAACGATGCCAGGGAAGTGTGCTGAAGTTGCGGAGGATGCGAGCCACGCAATCTGGACAATGCATGTCGTAGGGAACGGGAGAAGCGTAAGAAGTGGGGAGAAAACTGATTCTCTAGACTTGGATCGAGTACGGTATACGTTGAAATAGCTAGAAGAAAGGTGAGGCTGCTGAAGCTCATCACTATAAAATACTCACCTAGTGGCAATATTAAACAGTATCCCAAATGCACTCCAACATATGAATGCTTTGTTGATCGGAAGGTTGGGAATATATTTAGTGACCTCCGGAAACTGTCCAAGAGGTGTGATAGAATATATTGGAGTATCCCAAAACTCCGGACCTAAAAAACAAAAATGTCAGGAAGCAGCGCCAAAGCTCAAGTATCATGCACATGAGGCAGACCTTTGAGCCCAGTAATGACATAAATGATACAAACAATCACAATTCCCTCCACAGGGCCAGAAAATACACCAAGATAGAGTTGTCCTAGAGAAATTTGTTGGTGACGAGTTGAACATTGTAGAATCTTACTTACCTGTATAATATTCTTCCCAGGTTGTAAGATAAAAGTTCGCCATAGTACCTATGCAGGATATAACTGTCCACCAGGAACGACCAACGTTAAGGGCACGACATCCAATCAAAACCTCTAGCTAAGCAATGTCAAGCTAATTTTATTCGGAAAGTAGAAAAAGGACTCATACTGTTGTATTTAACGCATCACACCCTGTCGACATACGCAATGAGCAACTGTTAGAAGAAGGTTAAATGTGGCGAACCATGATCAAACATCTCTCCGAGAGGTCCAGCCATGCCTGTCCTTCGAGCTTGCTTGCCGTCTATCGCGTCCAGACTCTGGTACATAAACAGACCAATTGCCCAACTGAGCTCATTTAGTTAGCCGAGAACCACAGATAGGTCCTAACTCTTACGTGAAGTAAATCCATTGAGGTGGTCCGGTAGCACCTTCCTTTTCACAGAGGTAACCAGGGTCGTAATAGATCAATGTTAGGAAGTTCCCGATCACAAGCATCAGGCCCGTCAAGGTGATCTGCAACTAACATTACTACATTGCAAAATCATATAAATACATTTGCTCACCATATTTGGTGCAACAGAGTGCGGCCACAGAGTTACCAGCCAAGTCCAATACGGGTTAAGAACATAGCGTGAAAGTATAGATCTGTAGGTTGATAAAAGCTACATAAGTTGGAGAGCCGAAACGTATGTAAACCGCTTTCTATACTTGTCAACTCCCGAGTATTTATACTTTCTGAGATTTTCTAGAGCGTGCTGGGGTATATAACGCGGCATTGCAACTCGGACTAGGATCGTGGCAAAGAGAAAGAGGGGAGGTGACGAGCGACCTCATGCCCCCTAAACAATTATCTGCAAAATGACGTTGATAATAGTCACGTGGTGGAATTTTATAATCAAAACTCAGGAACCAGGGATTCGGAACCTCGGATATAAGTGCGAGCATTGATTCCTGCTAATCTGAATAATGTAAAGGATAACTCTAAGTAAATGTACATTGAATCAACAGAATTTGCTTATTACTCCCAGCGACCCTCTTGGAACGCACGGTACGTATCCGTGTTCTTAAGCCACTGGACCAGCTCATCCCTGCGCACCTTGGTGCCTTTATCTGCGCTCTCAACCTTCTGTTTCTTGCCATCGACGAGCTCCCATTTCTGCTCCTTGACAGTCACAAGACCTTCCTTTAGTTCGTCGCCGCCGAGAATAATGGCAAAGGGCACTTCATCACGCTCTCCAGCAGCGAACTGTGCGGGAAGTTTGGGTTTGTTCTTTGCTAGGAAGTCTGACTGTGAAAGCGAGGCGCCATCTCAGTAACATTAGCATGAAGTTGAAGACAAAACTTACTTTGATACCCGCCGCGCGAAGTTCCGTGACTAATGATATCCGCTCTTCCAACAGTCCGTCGCCTGCACTCATAACAAATGCCATTACCTCCTTCGACCTCATACCCTTCTCGACCCATTTTGGCCAGATAAGTGCGAAGATGCGGTCCATGCCGAAGCTTATGCCGATACAAGGAAGACTTGGCACTTTCTTGCCGTCTCCGGAAGCCGCAGCCGTGAACATGCTAACAAGATTGTCGTATCTCCCACCAGCCGCAATCGATCCTACACCCACTTGCGATTCGTCGACTTCTTCTTCCTCTCCTTCCACCGCTTTTGGTTTTTTATCCTTCTTCGGTGGAGGAGATGTAAGAGCTACTCCTGTTTTCTCAGTGGAGGAGGCTGTGAACGCATTGGCCTGGTTGAAGCCCGGAGGGGCCGAAGCCTCAGTGATTGCCTCATAAATGATGCCGGTGTAATAATCAAGTCCGCGAGCGAGGGACATATCAAAGGAAATCTATACAAATTATTCAGCATTTTTGTAACGTTTTACAATCAAAATCTGCGTACCTTGTTCAATACACCGTATGCATTCAGCAGCTTGAAAAGGATTCCCATTTCGCTCAGGCCGACCTTAGCATTGGGGTTCCCCGCTAAAGCTGCATCAGCAGATAGCTGGTCGAGAAGCTCAACACCGCCTACAATCATTTCAAAAGTAAGAAAAGGGATATTTTTGCAACAAAAATGAACAAACCTTTGTGTTTCACATACTCGCCAATCTTGTCAGCAACAGCAGAATCAAGGCCCTTCTCCTCAGTCATCTCTCGCTTGACTTCTGACCACGGGGACTGGACCGCAATAAGAAAGATGGCCGATGTGGAACTGATCCGAACATACCTTGTCGAGTTTGTCCACAGCTGAGGAAATACTACGAATCTTCTCTGCAGGGACACCGCATACTTCAAAAATGCCATCGAGAATTTTGCGGTGGTTAACCTAGGTGGATTAATATTGAGCGCAAAAAAGGGGCTTATTTGCACACCTTGATCGTGAACTCTCCTACTTCTAGCTTGGACAGCACCGTGCACGCGAGACTGATAATTTCAGCATCAGGGATCATGGGGTCAAATGTTCCAGCAATATCAAAATCCTATAACTTTTCATTGAGTAAGAATGTTGGGCAAAGAGTTAAAATAGTCTGCATGCTTACTGCTTGAGTAAATTCACGCATGCGACCTTTGGACATGACTGGATTGTCCCGCCGGTAGACCTTTGAAATTTGCCAAAGCTTCGCTTGTGTGGCTGTTCCACCATTCATGGCAAGATAGCGCGCGAGAGGTACAGTGTGGTCATAGCGGAGGGATAGTTCTTCTCCACCTTGATCTTTCAAATCGAAGATGAGCTTCTGATCTTCACCGTATTTTCCGGTGAGCACGTCTTTGCGCTCAAAAACTGGTGTGTCCAAACACCCGCCACCATATGCGGCGAAGACATCACGAACAATGCGTTCGATGTGTAGGCGACAGAACATCTCCGTTGGTCCGTAGTCTCGCGTGCCCTGCAGAAGTAAATATAAACATCCGTGCAGTGTCGGATAACAGTTGGTACATACCTTAGCCGTTTTCAGCAACAGACGCTCCTTTTTCTTGCCGGCATCCTTGTTTCCACCAGCGCCACCCTTCAGCATAGCAAGATTCTTTTTGAGTTCTCCGAGGGTTTTCTTCGCCTCCTCAACCAAAGTAGGCTCAGCGTTCTGCAAGCGTAATTCATTGAGACGTGATGTCGCCTGAGTAATTTCGGCGTTAAGCGAGTCGGCTGTGGCAGCCATACTAGTTGTAAAAAGAGATCGGTAGAAAGTTGGAAATGATGGGAGTAGAAATACAGTCGATCGATGAGAGAAAGTGCGTTGAGTGAATCGCCGAGAGATTACCAGCATGTAGGTGACTCGGAGAAGCAAAAAGTCTGCATGTGACCCGCGCACTGTCACCAACCCACCCCCATACGCACTGCAGGTAGCCACGTCTTTGCATTAAACACGAAATGCGGTGCAAGAATATATACAATACGTGCAACACTTATAAGCATGCTATTTTTCTGCTTGTTCTAAAATGTAGTAAACGTCTTACTCGCTCTCCGAACCTGAACCCGAACCAGGCTCGTCGTCATCTTCTATGGTCTGGGGTTAGAAGAGCTCAACAGTATCCTACAACAGACGGCCTCACCATCCACAACGTCAGAACGTGAGACATTGGCTTGCGCCTGAGACTTCCGAAGAAGTTTTCGGAGATCGTCATCGTCAGGACGCAAGAGATCCAAAGGCGTATCACCGTTCTTATCCTTAATTCTAATGAAGGATCGAGTGAGCGTGTAGATCACAGACACGGTGACTTCGGGGAGCGTACGTTCCGTCAGCACCAGCATCAACCAGGCTTTCCACGACCTGAATTCTCAATTGTTCCTCTTCGATCTGAACAGCGAGGTGAAGGGGTGTCGCTTTGTCGAGCCGATTAACAGGGTCAACATCGCATTCTTCGTGAGAAAGTATGTGCTCAAGAACATCCGTGCTTCCATATTGGGCACTGGAATTGAGTCTTGTTAGCACTGCAATCATGATTTAGGGTATTTTTTTAACGCACTCACGCATAATGTAACGCTGTTATTGGTAGATGTTAGATAAACATGCTACACGAAAACCTATCATGTTTGATACCTGTATTTCCTAGCCTATAGGTTGACTTATGAGCTAGAATATTAAAACCACGCTGGAAACACACCCATCCTGATAGTTGATGTCGAAGTTGCCCTGTCCAAATACTTCCAGCAAGAGATCCTCATTATCCTCACGGGCGGCAGCGATCAAGCGCTGATCTATGCAAGACAAGAACGTTCGGACAAGGTTTGTTTCAAAAGATAGTTAAACAGACTGTTGCTTGCGCCGTCGTTAGACATTATAAAAGACGAAGGAACGATAGATAGTGGAGAGAGAATGAGAGAGAACAGTGAAGGCAGAGAGCAGCGTGGGAAAAGCCGATTCTTATGTCGTGTCGCTTGAGCTGCGACGCGCTCCGGCACCTTTCTCATCTCCTCCGCTTCGTGTTGCTGTTGCAGGACTGATTTCCTTGCGGTGCTGAATTTCAGCTTAGTTATCCCGTTCCTTCATCTTGGCTATTCATCAAACGGCAGATCGTCATAATGGTGTGCCAACATACGGCAATTCTCAAGCGTGAAGCTCACTGGGCATAGGTTGTACTCGCGGCATCCATCTGTACAAAAGGCGGCAAAGGTACGCAATCAACAAACCAGCTTACATCGATGTTCTAACACCATATTTAACCCTCGAAAGCCGTCATTTCTCGCCAGTTCCGCGACATGACACGCGCCCGCATTGAGTCCTTGCTTGCGGCTTTCCCTAAGCTTATCCCTGCGGGCACCCAGCACACAACCGTCGAGACCGCCGACGTCCGCTACGTGTATCAGCCGCTAGAAGATCTCTACATTGTCCTTATTACCAACAAGGCTTCAAACATTCTTCAAGATATTGACACCCTTCACCTCTTCGCGCGCGTAGTCTCGGACCTCTGCCGCAGCGCAGAAGAACGAGAGATCCTCCGCAACTCGTTTGAGGTATTGGGAGCGTTTGATGAAGTGGTTAGCATGGGATACCGCGAAAACGTCACCTTGTTACAGGTTCGGAGTGTGTTGGAGATGGAGAGTCACGAAGAAAAAATTCAGGAAATCATCGCTCGGGTGCGCATCGTCAGTAAAACGAATGCCCGATATCACATTGAAGTCTTTTACAGAACAAAGAAGCAGAAGCAAAAGAAGAACTCAAGCGCCGCGCAAAGCAACTCGAAATGCAACGTCGCGAACAACAACGTCGTGCCGGCGCAGGAGGTGGAGGGATGGGTGGCATGTACGGCGGCCTCGGCAGTGGCGTCGGCGGTTACTCTGCCGTCCCTCAACGCTCATACGATATTCCTGACCCTGTTCCTGCGAGGACTTCTTCTCCTGCACAACCTGCGGCGCGCGCGCCAGCGTTCAAGGGTAGTGGGATGAAGCTTGGCAGCAAGAAGGTCACTCAGGACAAACTCCTTGACGCGCTCGGTGGAGAGATGGTTAGCGTCGAAGATATCTCCACACCAGCAACTCCTGCCCCGGCTACGCCTGAGCCTGGCGCGCAGAGCAGAGGCACTGTATTACCACCTGATGCCGAAAGGTACTCGCTCATACATACTCGGAGTTTTGGGCCGTGTACTCACGGTTTACAAGCGTGCACATCGTCATTAAGGAGCAGATTTCCGCAACGCTTGCCCACGAAGGTGGTCTAGACTCTATGGAACTTATTGGCGACATGAATTTGCACATATCCGACCCAGCGGTCGCACGTATCAAGCTTCAGCTTGGATCTTCGTCGTCAGACTTTGGGTCCGACCTTCAGCTCAAGCAGCATCCTCAAGTGGCCAAGTTTGGAAACAACCCGCAGGACCGCATCGTCGCACTCAAGGATCCAAACCGGCCGTTCCCAGTCAACCAGGCGCTTGCGGTGCTCAAATGGCGATATGTTGGAAAAGACGAAAGCTTGATTCCTCTATCAAGTGAGAAGCACCCTTTTCTATCTGTCTAGATTGATGACCAAATGCTTCATGTCAGTTAACTGCTGGCCCGCGCCTGGAAATGACGGGACATGTGAGGTTAATATTGAGTACGAGCTCGAAAACAAGAGCATCACGCTCACCGATGTTGTCATCTCTATTCCTCTCGAGTACGTCGCCTTTTTTTTTGTCGATTTTTCGTTCTCTCATGTGCTTTTCTCCAGACCTGGTACATACCCTAATGTTGCCTCACACTCTAGCGAGTGGACGGTCAACTCTGCAACGAACGCGCTCGATTGGTCAATCCCACTCATCTCCGCTGACGAGAGCTCCGGTTCGCTCGAATTCACAGCAAACGGCGACGAAAGCTCGTTCTTCCCAGTTCGTATTGCATTTGTAGGCTCGAGCAGTTTAGCCGGAATTTCTGTGACTGGGGTGACGCTCGTAGAAGATGGATCAGAAACCCAGTTTTCGCAACAGGCGTCATTGACCACAAAAGAATACGTAGTGGTATAAGTCTAGAGGCTGTTCTAGAGGCTGTAACAGACTGTACTCTGTGTGATCACCGATTAAAAAGAGTTTGTTTGCGAAGGAGTGTTCAATTGTTACTTTTGTACTAGACTATTGTAGTTGTGCATACATAAAGTGTGTGTGGACCACCGGCTCACTTCCCTTGCGAAAAAAACGCATAGCAAGCATGAGCGCTAAGACGCCCCCCAAATGCTTTGTATGCCCCGCTTTGGCACAAGCCGACTTATTCTGCCCTCAAAAGAATGGCGGAGAATCGAGCTTGTAATTTGACTTGGAGGCAATAGGAAGAGAGGCAATCGGATCAACTTGGTTGATATAAAAAATGCGTGTGAATATTACATAAGCGCCTGACCGTCTCAACATTTTTTTGTCTCGACAGCCGCTTGACTTCGTTCATCTTCATTTTCAACTTTTCGACCCATCCAGTAACGGCTCTCTTTTGTCTCGTGTGAATCTATTCTTTCATACAATTCTGAGAGTACTCTCGAGCTTCTCTTTGCTACCCACAAACAAGTCAAGGCTCCCCTTTCGTCCAAAGAGACATTTTCTAGGAGAGGAACCTGTTACGTTCGTGGAAAATCAAAACGGACCCTTTATGTCGCCCCACGCTCCGTTATGGTAGTGGCGGGGATCACGGCGTATGGGCTCTGGAACGTCTTCGTAGAGTTGAGTACAGCTGGTTTTCTTCACTGCGCTCGTAGTTTGAGGACACACAATACAAAACTTCTGAATATGCTTGTTTTTCATCCAAAGTACTATATTAATGTATGTGTTCTACAAAAAAAATATGATGATCCGTTACAGTACTTCGTTTATTCCGTAGCACGACGAAACGTAAATTGTTAGGATCTTTCTCCGCGAAGTCGATGAGAGAGAGCGAGGTCCTTGGGTTGGATGGTAACACTTAAAAGACGCAAATGCCGGCTGGCTTGCGCGTTCAACTTGGAACTTCAACAAATTTTGACATACGCTTGGCATGGATAGCCGCGAGGTTGGTGTCCTCAAAGGGAGAGACAAGATACGCCTCCGCCGCTTCCTGGAGTGTCATCACCGCCGTCGACTGGAAACGAAGATCCGTCTATATAATTGCAATTGGTAAATACCAATATGCTCCAATAAACAATACACGACAGACCTTGAAATCCTGGGCGATCTCACGAACAAGACGTTGGAAGGGAAGCTTTCAGATGAGTAACTAGGTCGATTTCTGACAGCGGCGAATTTCCCGAAGGGCTACGGTACCAGGCCGGAACCTATGAGGCTTCTTTACATCGCCTGTAATTTTGGACTGAAGAGATCAATTTAAGGGAGCACTCGCGATAATCTACCGAAACAATGTACTTACTCTGGCTACAGTCTTGAGTGCGCGTGTTTTTGAATTATTGTTGGCCGGCTCTTTTGCAGCCAATGGCACTTGTTTGCGTGGTGCCTTGTCTGTCGGTGGGTCGCATTTAAGCGTGAGTGGTCCTTGCCTTTAAACAACAAAGATTGACAGTTGCTGCATGTCGTATCTTTTATTAGAGAGGTCTAGAGAGGACAAGCTTACCACCAAGGGAGTTGCGAGCGGTTTGCTACACGGCACAAGCACGCTTGAGGACAAAAAAAGGAAGAAAAGACTGTATAAAATGTTACCTTAGTGTGTGCCATCCTGTCGGAGGGACCGTATGGTGAGGGCAAGAGCGACGGGTGCCCCCACCACTGTGCAACAAGCTTTTAAGTCTCTGTCAGAGACTTGTGGATCTGCGATCGGTGAGATCCCTTTTCAACATCGCCCCGTCACTTTGTGAACTCATGTCGTATTGTGAAGAGGCCGCTCTCCAAAACATAAAATGACCCACATGATTCTATGGTGTGTTGTTCGGATGTTTAACCAACATTTGAATGTGTTGGCTTTCGTTGTGACGAACATCAGAGTTATCATTGGAATAGCAGTAATGGAGAACACTGGGCGCCCTAAAGGAGAAATTGATATTACATTAAACAAGTACATGTGTAACTCAGAGCACAAATGCGTCATGATAAGTGAGTGGTATATTTAATTTATGCTATTAGGAATAGGGTCTAATGTAGTATGTTCAACCATGAATGAAGTAAAGCTCATCATCGAGCTCTCATTTGCACTCTCCATTCATGGTTGACTAGTCCCATCATCAGATAGTCTTTCCATTCTCCGTGCGACCAGTTGCCCTCTCGCTTGCGGCCTTCTTCTACGAAGCCTCTGTGAAGGGAGACGTCAATGACTCTATTTCTATGTTTAGGTTCGGCTACTCACAATGATTTATACAAGCGGATGGCACGCTCGTTGCCGTCCATAACAACAAGAGACACGCGGTGAAGACCGAGATTACGAAAGCCGTAGTCCACCGCCCAGCGTACTGCTTCTTTTCCGAAGCCGCGCCCCCACCAGTAGGGAAAGAGGGCGACGGCCAAAGTAGCATCTCGATTCTTTGGCGCGCCCATTTGTAGCAGAAGGTAGCCAACGAACTTGTCGTCGTCTGGCCAGCGACCCTGTTCGCCCTGAATGCGTGAACGCCGCGAACCGGCCGGGTGATCGACGAAGAAGTCCGGGGGGAGCTCCTTCAATTCGATCATCACGGCCAAGAGCGAGTTTTGCAATTGTGGCACAAGGACGTCCATCGCCCATCTCGTCGTCTTTGGAGTTGAATAGTCTCGCGTGCCAGTCGACTGTACTTGTGGGTCGTTCCATAAGGCAAGTAATAGGTCAAGGTCCGAGTCGCGGTACTCCCGCATGTTGAGACGGCTCGTAGAGGCAAATGGCATATTGTCTGTTGGAGGCGCCTTGTCAGAAAATATGTTTAATCTTAAGTACGCTGAGAGATAGAGGAGTCACCAAGGTTGTCCAGTTCAAGTCACTTTTCTAAAAAGAGGATACGCACGCACGCACAGACTTAGGATCTATGACTGCTGGCTTCCCGCCGTGGCCTTTTGTGTCATGCGCCTTATTCATACCTCACATCGCTAAAAGGTTCATCTCGCCCATGCCAGCTGTAAAAGCGCTAGTACGTCAGACCGAGTCAATTGCGCGCTGCGGAACGGGTCTGCGCCCGCAGTCGAGTGAACGCTCCCGTAGCATTTTTACGCGTGAGGGATTTGTTTCAAGAGAAGAAACAGGCTCGTTGCACTCCCCGCTCTCAGGGGGAGGCAGCAGATCCACATTGGCGGCGGTGCAGTCACAGGCGACGGAGACTGCGGGCGCAGTGCTCGGCGACAACACTCGGGCACCAGCCACCGCACAAGTTGATGGCGTACAAATACATATATGCGGGTAGTAGCTCGCCGAGCAGCGTCGAAACTTCTCGCATAGCCTTCCAACAAAAAATGCCGCTCAAGATGAGGGATATTTACAAATTTGACTATGAGGAGTAGGGGGGGGGTTGCAATGAAGGCCACCTACCAGGCACCGAGGGGCGTTATCGCGTGAACTGGTGTGTTGAATGATATAACGATATGGAATCCGGCTTGGAAACGACGCAGAATCGATTCAGGTGAATAGGAGTTCGCGGAGAGGGTGCCATAAATAGGCTTGTCAATGGGTCGCTTCGGACCACGCAGCCATGCGCAAGGACGGCAAAGCCCGGTGATTGAACCTGGGCTACGTGCGTGGGATCGGACCTTCTCCCAGTTTAATCCCGTTCCTCGAGGACCAGCGCGGTAAACACCGCGAACCCACTTGAACCTGAACTGCCCAGTCTCACTCTGGTACTCGCGGTTGAAAAGAAAGCACTTGCTACCACACAGGCCTTCGAATCCTGTTTTTGTAATCCACCCGAGCACACGTCAAAGACAGTAGAGGCACGGGAACGCCTGTCGTTAAAGAAGTCTGATTCGGCTGCTCATGCGCTCAACGTCATGGGCATTTGGACTCAACATACCGACCTTCGCTACCCCTTCCCAGACGCGCTGTAGCCGTACTAGCTGGCGACCTTTGACTATGTTGGCTTTGCACAAGGTGTTTTTTATGCAGGGGTGGAAATTGGTGCTCAGCGTGCCCTAGCAGTTCGAATAATATCTTCAGCAAACATACGTCAGCGACTTTGCTCAGTTACCTCGGTAAAAGGGGCTACGTGTGATCAAACACCGGTACCCCAATACAATTGGACAATACGCCCGGCTCTCACGGGTATGATCAATCCACTCTGCCTTGATCGATTGCTACTGACGTCCTTCTTTAAAGCCGCATCTTTCGCCAGTCAAGGGTTGCAGAAACTTGTGATAACGCCGCTTACAACATAAGGAGTGCACTAACCGTCGGCTTGTTCTTATTACTATGAAGAGGCTATCAAGACGAGTCAATTGGAAACACGAATGGGTGTCTCATGTGAAAGATGCTATGTCCTAAGCTCTACGAAATCAAGCGAAAGCAATACTGAGCGTTTAAGCGGTAGAAACTCTCACTCTCGACATCTTTCAGGGCCTTCAGCTGCCATATGTGACAGCCCGCATCTCCAGCTATCTCCAACTGCCATTTGTTTGGCCTGTTTCGGAAGTTCATCACAGCTACATGATGAACGTCGGCTGATTCTGACGAAGCCGGGAGGACTTTGAGGACTTTCACGTCACCAGTCACCGTTTGCTATTTTTGATCATCTTACTCCTACACTCAGAACCGTGCATCGAGTAGATGGTCCCTGGGCATTGACGTCTCGTTTGGATTGTTTGCGCCATTCAAACAGTCCGTATCTTTTTTTTTCTTTACTCACCTTCAAGGCCCGAGTCCTAAATGCAGACCGTCCTGTAGGTATAAAAGCCGTTGGTGGAAAGGGAGTTGTCCTCAGCATTGAGCCCTCTCAATCCTTGCGTACTCTCCCGTGCGGCATTCCCAACCTCCCACAACAACTTCACGATGCGTTTCTTTTTCGTCACTCTTGCCACCTTTGCCACCGTCGCTTGTGTTGTTGCCCTCCCTACCGATGCTAGTGCTGATATTAGCGCCGACACTACTAGTACACTAACTATCGACGACTTGTTCAGCTGCCATTGTCACGCTGATAAGAACGGTGACACTGGCGTTCACATTAATCAAGATGCCACAACGTATGTTGCTGTACTTCTAAACAATGGCATTGTCTGATGTGGCAGCTAATAAAATTCATAGATATCAATGCGCCTACAAGGGTGGTGCTTGCCAGTGGAACGGCTTTGTGAGTTCTACATGCGTCGATCTTTTTATAAGGTTTTCTAATTATTATATTGGCAGACTGGCGCCCTTATTAACACAAAGCAGACCAACTGCAAAGTCTTTGAACCTTGCAACATCTTATTTTGAGTCACAACAACGCTGCTAGCATCTAGAGAGAATTTACATGACTCTACGGATTTGTAAGCAAAGATGAACAGTTGCAGTGCTTGTAAGAAGCTACTTTGTCACGTTTAGATGTATATCATGTTCTTTTTTGTATCTTTGTTGAGCATATAGCATCTAGAGGCTGACATGGATTTGGCTCAAAAACGACAGCAACCACTCGAAAGCACACTGTATCTGGATTACTATATTGCAAGGGCTTTGAACACTAAGTTTCTTCGTTCAGGTACCCAAGCTTTTTCAGACGCTCTGAAAAAGATCCCGAGTGTATCATAACATACTGAATACTTAGTACTAGGCTAGGGTTGTACTTCTACCTGGAACGACTTAATATATAGCATGCGTACATAACCAGTTTCTGCTGAATCACTCTATATAGAGTTTATTTGCAACTAGATTGGTTTAACGACCGGCAGGGACTTGTCTCTTGGCAGATGACATGTCCATCATGGTGGATTGGTGCCGAGGGTAGGGATGGCCGCGGACCGGGGCGGCCCGAGCAAAATCGAACAGCCTGTACAGAACCTCAAGGCCACATGCTCAAAACCACCATCAGCTGGTTTAGCAATGACTTAGCAAACTCAGGCACATGTTTCCTTCCCCGGATTCTGACCGCCCATGGGCGCCGTGTGAATGGTAAACCCGTTTGCCCATTGTTCCGGGCTGCGAATGGGTTATAAAAGCTACCGCTACTATCACTTTGCGTCCAAACTTGCTGGCAGCTAGCAAGCTCATCCTTCACCCCATCTTGCGTTGTCATCGTGCCTTGTCAACCTCCAGTCTGTATGATGCGCAAGTCGGCACTCTCCCTTATTGCGTTTGTCGCGGTAGCCCGTGCATGGACCACGCTCGTCGTTCCCCATGCTGACGGACAGGACGACACGCCAGCACTGCAAGCAGCACTCAACTCTGGCAACTACTCGACCGACGCGACCATTCTGTTCCAAAAGGGCGTCCACTACAACATCCTCACGCCCCTCGTCTTTCCAAAGTTCACCAACGTGGAAGTCGCCATTGAAGGCAACCTTACATACCCGACCGACATTCCGACCATTCAAAACATTGTCGGCTCATCGGTGCGTCTTCATCTCCACTGGTTGCAACAGCTCTCCTTCTGATGCTGCATTTTTTTGATTTCAGAGTTTTAAGGGCCACTGGTTCTATTTCAGTGGAGGCACAAACGTCACACTTCGTGGGTCGAAGGATCCTAACTGGGGCTGGGTTGATGCGCATGGCCAGGTCTGTCCCCTGCCGTATTTGGATGGACATCCACGAGCACGTACTCACCTTGATTTTTTAGGCATGGTGGGACGACATGAACCAAGTCAACAGGCCACATGGGTGGAACTTCCAGAAGATGATTAACAGCACCATCCGGGACATGAAGCTGTGGAAGCCGATCGCATGGTCATTTGCGTCTTCAGGCTCACAGAATCTCCACGTATACAACAACCAAATCTACGCTGTCTCCAACTCGAAGGGTTTCCCTTTCAACACGTATGTTTCTCTTGTTTCATCATTGATTCAACAACCGAACCGGAATTGAAATCATCACAGTGACGGATTTTCTTCTGGTGGTGTGACTAATGGTCTCTATGAGAATAACCATATCGAGAACGGAGACGACTGCATGACAGTGGGGAACGGAGCGAAGAACATCCACTTCCGCAACTCGTATTGCAAGGGCGGACATGGCCTTTCTATAGGCTCCCTTGGCAAGAACGGACAGGTTGCAGATGTTCAAAACATCTTGTGCGTCCCCATGTTCAAAGCACCTCAAGAATAAAGGCTCACTTTCTCCTTCTTTTAGGTTCGAGAACGTCATCATGTATGATTGCCTGTACGGAGCGCGATTCAAGTCCTGGACGGGCGGTAATGGCCTTGCTCGGAATATCACCTGGAAGAACATCGGCTTCGACAAGGTGCCATTCCCTATCTACGTTACCCAAAACTATTGGGACCAGAACTTGGGCCCTAAGCCAAATTCGACTTCCGTTACAAACACCGCCATTGCCGACATGTCGTTCATCAACTTCGCTGGAGAAGTGTACAAGTAGGCAATCCAATTCGCTCCTACCAGTTTTATTCTGACAACTCCCTCTCACTCGTTAGCAAACCTGGCTATGTCGAGGGCACTTGCATTTCCGACCCGTGCTGGTACTACGTCCCTGACACGACTGGAAGGGAAGTCATCATCCTCGACCTGTACAAAAACACGACATCCAACATCGTCGCCAAGCGGATCGCTGCAACTACGTACTCTCATCAGCTCCCGACCGTCATGTGTGATCCCAGCGTTGTCAGTGGCGACCTTGGCTTCAAGTGCTGGGATGGAGCGTACGTTCCGACTGCCAAGGGTCTCCTTGGTCGGACTCCCGGTCCTGCTGGTGACGTTGCAGCTTAGCCATTTGGCTCTTACATCGGCTCGGTGACGCCTCTCCAGCCCGCAGGATGCCGGTTGAACGCAAGTATTGTATACTCATGTAATCCCATCTGATTGCTTGTTTTGCCAATTGTAACACCCAACATCTTTATCAGTTTTTACTGAGTAAGAAGCTCGATTCCAGCCTGAACTTACTGAATTGTTACCAAGGTTGCTCAGACCAGCCTCCGGATTCATGGTTCGATTGATTCTTCACGTCTTCTAGACCTAGTTATCATTCAAGCAATTCATACTTTGAATAATGACATGATAGGTAACTCTTCGCGCGAGTCGTCTTCGTAGTTGGAGAGCACAGCCTCATTTTGCTCGTAAAAAAGTCCTTTCAATTGTGGTATACTACAATTCGTAAGGTAGCCATTACAAATACAGAGATGGGTCGAGTGACTTCCTCGTCGTCACAACATGGGTATTGGCGCTTACAACGCGTTCTTCGTGGCGGGCATGGAACTGACAGTGGAAGAAGGGTACATCGAATCCGTGGTCGCGCCACCAGTCTCGAGCGGAGCGGTCGTCGAAGGAATCGCAGACTGGTTCTTCAACGCGTCGGTGGAGGTGGCGGAGGTCGTGTCAGACTCGAGGGCACCCTTGGTGGTCGCCTGGTTCACCATGTTGTTGGCGGCCTGAGCGGCGCGCTCGACGTGAGGCTGGATGGTGGCCTGCGCCTTCAAGGCGTAGTCGGCGCCGGTGGCGTAGGCGGTCGCTGCCGCGTTCTTCACAGTCTCGACGACGCCGCCCGCAGCAGCCGATGTCGTGCCAGTCACGGTTCCGGGAGACGCCGCGGCGGGGCTGCCGGTGTTGGTGCCACCGAGTGCGGGTGGGAGGTAGGACTGGGCGGTGGAGACGGCAGTGGCGGCCATGTTCTTCGCTTGGTCGACGTAGCCCGCGCCGGCGGCCTTGGCGGCCTCGACGTCCTGCCTTCCTTCGGCAACAGCGGCGTTGGTGGTCTTGGAAAGCTCGTTGGTCAGCGTGGAGTCGCCAGTGAGCTCGGGGCCTTTGGACTGGTTTCGAAGACAAAGTCAGTCCATGACTGTCGTGTGAAACGCCTGAATGAAAATCGTACCTTGGCGGCAGCGGCAGCCTCGGCGGCGGCCTGGCGCTCCTTCTCGGCGTTGACCTCAACCTCGTGCGCGAGCTTAGCGGTGGAAGCCTCAAACTCGGCGGTGGCGGCGGTGGTAAGGTACTGCTCGTTGGACATGGTGAGGATGGATTGGGATGGTTGGGTAGGAGAAATGGAGTGTTGGTTGAGAGCGATAATGAAAGATTAGATGTTCTGTGAGTGCAAGAACAGATGGGTTGAGCTGCTTATATGTGGCCGCAACTGGTGGAGTATCATAGTGCACGTCATCGTCAGTCGGCTCTTGCTCCAAAGCAACGACAAGACAAGCGACGTCTGATCAACAGCACTGGATAGCTTTCTCGCCCTTCAAGGTCAAGAAGCCCAGTGCTACAGGGCAGAAGCGTTGACGTCACCGGATGACAAATTGCGTCATTGATCATTTCTCACAATGAGAATGACTTGATGACTTGATCCCAACCTCGTCACACTTGTCAACGATGCCATGGCCACATGTTCTGGAGAAAGGAAAGCGGCTATACGGCTAACTCATACCCTGAACTTGAGCAAGCCTCGGCCGACGAACAAGAAAAAAGAAACAAAAATTACCCCAACGGAAGGCTCGGCGTTGCCGCGTACCGTCGTACCTGTTGACTTCCCGTCGGGTCTAGAAAGCAAACTTGCCGTAAAATTGCCGGTGAGATCACAATTTACAAGAAGTGACAATTTTTTTTTCTCAGTCTAATGATACTTCGCACAGCTCATGCACATGGCTTGAGCTTTTGCTACCAGGTTCGAAATGGATTTAGCCAAAAGAAGAAATCGCAAGTAAATCAGTGTGTGTGTGCGCGGATGATGGATCCGAGCTACTTATTTCTCCCCAATAGGAAGGGATACGATTTGTCCAGGTTTGCCCCATGTACCACCCATATTTCAACACATGCCACACTGCAGAGCGGCTTTGGTCACTTGTAAGCACACGGACGATAGTATACTGTGAGAACGACACCGCCAGATAGGTGCTTGCGATGGAGAGAAAGCCGAGATCAGAAGGCCGCAGCCAAAGAGAATCCGGAAGTAAGTCACGTGCACAAAAGAATTTCCCAGCCGCTTCTTTGAGTCCGACGCCCCCAGCAGGTCCGTTTCTCCCGCCCACTTGCGCTCTGTGCTCTCGCCAGCCGTCCCGTCTTGGCTGGCCACCACCACCACGCTACTACAGAGGCTACTCCAGATAACATCAGTAACGACGGCGCCTCCACAGACACCTATTTTACTGCATGGAATCCCAAAAATTTGCTATCTGCACGCTCATCACAAGCGACGCATACCTCCCGGGTGCTATCGCCCTCGTTGCCGCTCTCCGTGATGTCCATCCCCACCCGGCGAGTGCGCCGGAGGTCGATTTCGACACCGTCTGCATTGTGACACCGGAAACTCTCGATATCGCGACCATCAAGCTCCTCCGGCGTACCTTCGATGTCGTGGTGGGTGTGGAGGTCATTGACCAGACTGACTCGAAGAACCTAGATCTTCTCGGTGAGTACACGATATACTCTTCATCTCCCCCCCCTCCAAATTCACCTTTTGTGTTGTGTGATAAACTGCTTTCTTTGTTTTGTTTTCAACCGGGCGCTCATGGCCTGTTCGGGCGCACTTGCGGCTTCGGCTCGCTATAGTTGCGGATATTGAACAGCCACAACACTACCCTCCCTTGACCGGCCACGCTAAACATGATAGCTAACCTCCGATTGTTTAACAGGGCGGCCTGACCTCAACCATGTCCTCACCAAGTTGCACGTGTTCCGCCTGGAGCAGTACTCCAAGATTCTCTTCCTTGACGCCGACGTCCTACCTATCCGCCCATTGTCACACCTGCTTACCTTGCCTCACAACTTTGCTGCTGTGCCCGATGTGGGCTGGCCTGATATTTTCAACTCTGGCGTTTTTGTGTGCTCTCCGTCAGAGGCGGCGTTTAATGAGCTCATGGAACTAAACAAAACTAAGGGCAGTTGGGATGGTGGTGACCAGGGATTGTTGAATGAATGGCGCGGTAAGGATTGGCACAGACTCAGCTTCATTTACAATACAACACCTACGGCCTCATACACGTACGTCAATGGTTACATATGCGCCTTTGGAAAGGTTACGCATCTCCGTTCTAATCTACCGTCATTTTTCCAGATACGCGCCGGCCTATGAACGTTTTGGGAAGGACATCGCCGCTATCCATTTCATTGGTCCGGACAAGCCTTGGAAGCAGATCCCTTACCGCGCACCAGGCTCTGAGGCGTTCCGCGCACAAGTTGAATCAGGAACTACGCAGGCATATAACCACGGCTCCCTCGTTGATCGCTGGTTCGCTGTCTATGACCGCCACTATCGAGCCGTACAGTCGCCTTCCGGAGAAACTCAGAACGGTGGAATTGATGGACTAGACTACCAAGTGCGTCGGTATCAAGCGGCGTGGGATGATGGGTCCAGCCACATCGGAGCAGAGGTAGTGCCCAACTCTTCGACTCCCGCGATGTTATCGGTTTATCCTTCAAGTCATCCACCTGCAGTCTCTGGCGGTAACACATGGCCTACCTCCGGCACACGGATTACTCGGGGAGCGCCTCCACCCCCAGGTGGTCTACCGTCATCATGGAACAAACATGCTCCGGGTGTAACACCTGGTCAGACAGCTTTTGTTAATCCGTCTCAATCTTACGCCTTTGGTCCACGTGCTACGTTCCTCGCACCTCCAGGAAGTGGCATAGCGTCCGACTCAGACGCCTACTCAGATGGCGGCGAGCTTTCCGCGCCTTGGTCTTCAATGAATCCGTCGCACATGTCGGCACACGTCGGTGGTGGACTTGGGCTCGATGAACTCCGGCGTGTTGCACTGGAGGGTTTCGATGGAGCGTATTTGTCATCTATGCATTGGAGCGGCATGAGTAGTGGCGGTGAAGGCATCTATATTCGTATGCCCCTCGACGGGCGTATTGACTTGATGCGTCCACGCCCTCAGTTCGGTGAAAAAGACGAGCAGTACGGGAGACCAAGGGAATCAGGCCCTGCTTCACTTGGTGCACACCATCGCTCATTATCGTCGAGTTCACCTCAGCCAGGACATTCACAACATGCACATGCCTATCCTCACCATCGTCGTGAGCATCAGCAGTACACACACTCTGTACCATTGTACCTTCCCCCTGGTGTAGAGCTCGAGAGCTCCGACGATGGCAATCGACAAAGCAAGATAGAAACACGACCACATCATCATCATGAACATCCTGCGTATCTGCACCATCGCCGCCATAGTGACGATTTCAGAAAAGGTTCGCAGTCTCAGCACAGACAATCCGCAAGACTTGGTCGAACATCGTCAAAACCTTCCTCGCGTCCTTCTTCGCCGCCAAAGGTGCCATGGGATCCTGCAAAAGAACCGCCTCCAAACGAACCGCCTCCCCCAATGAACCTGCCATCGGGCACGTACTTTCCCAACGCATGGGACGTCCCATCGACTTATGGTGACGCATGGAACCAGCAACCGTCGTCCTTGCGTGATTTACCTGACGCAGAACCCTTTTTCCGTCCGCCACCGCCTGCTGCAATCCCGGAGACACTGCTGCGTCAGGGTTACTATCAAAATGTGCTTGGTCCGGTATCAGACCTGGCGGAAGACGAAAACCCTGAGGGCGAAAATGAGAAACACGTCCCCCCTCCCAGGCCGGATGCTTCAAAAGTGAAGAATATCTTCCCATGGGAAGAAGGTCCGCGCCATCTGCCCTCTCGCATTTTCCCACGCACCGAATCTCCCATCCCTCCGGGAGTGTCGCAATTCGTTGAAGAACAACGCAGACTTGCAGAAGCAACGCTTCAGGCTAAAGATACACATACACCCACGCAAGAAGACCCGTACTCATACGCACCCACAAACGGTTCCGAGATGCGAGCCGTTCCGCCGCCAACACGCCGATTTGATTCGTGGCAGTCATCCAGTGGTGCCAGAAGCCCTCCTGCGAGCTATCCTGGCAACTTGGCCTATTCAAACGTATGGGATGGCGTCCCAAGCATCCAAAAATATGCGTCGAAGCTCGTGCGGCCAGTAGATAACTCGCGAGCACTCGAGATGATGAAGTTTAATGACAGCGAATATCTGAAAGAGCGCGATTGGGAGGAAAAAATTGAAGCAGGCTCTCGTGACGCCGATGATGAAGACGATGGCGATGAAGACGAAGACGAAGATAGTCATGAGCGTGTTAATCGCCCACGTGGCTATTCGAATCCGGACGAATTCAACTCACGAGCCCAGCAATCGCGTGTGGCACCACGTACTGACCGCCGTAGTAGTTTTACTGGGCGCCTATCTACTGGCCGCGCGCGCTCTGGTACGGGTAGTAAATCACCTCAGCATCCCTTCGCACCCAGCCGAGTAGGCAAAGAGACGCGAGAAAAGGAAGATCAACAGGCTGGAGGCGTGCAAACGAACAACTACACGCCATCTTCGAATGGAGTGCGCAGATCATCTGGCAACATGGAGCCTTTCGCAGCGCCGCAACGTCCCAGCCCTATGACATCGAGGCGTAACTCACTTCGTGCACCTTTGGCGACAGCCGTACAAGACGACGCTTTCAGCCGGCAAGTGGAAGGGCTTCCTCATCAATCGGATCACCCTCCCTTCCAGCTTCAGCATCCTGGTGGATTGGCATCCTCTCAAGCTACCCGGCCCAATACCGAAGTCCGCAGACAATATGGGGCCGTACCCTCGCCACGGGTGGCATCGCCCGCACGCCCTCCAAATCCCTCAATCAGTTCTGTGGGCTCTATGACCTCTGCAAGCACTGAAGTGTCAGGTTCATTGCCTTCGCCTGCGTTGAGCGCACGCCGGGTCCCGTCAGGCCGGGTGAGTGACATGCCACGCATCGACCGGGTCGCATCAAACGACACGGCAAGTTCCACAGCACCACTCACGCCTCTAGAGATTTCACTCGATACCGCCGCGGCGGGCGGACCTCCGCACAAGGCCTTGCGTACGTGGGATCCGAGTACCGGAGTGGACGTCTTCAAGCGCGGCAACGAAGAGGTTCTCGCGCGTTTCCTCCGCATGAGCTCATGGGAAGAGCCAGAGGCTACAGCGTCCTCTCCCACAGCTGCACGCTGAGAAAGGCAGCGTTGTCGTGCAACCCTTTCTCGACCCTGCCTCGAATGGGTATATTGGTTCCGCCCTCCAGGACCCTTTTGCAAACCATTTTGCAACGTGCCCGGAGTTGCAGAAGAATGTTGTTTGATATGTGTTTGAACTGCCCCTGTATTCTGTTTTTGATCTTCATCCTGCTTTAAAATCGTTCCCCTGCCCTCATCATAGACTCCCCTTCTGCATGTTGTGTTTTGTTTTGTTGGAATCCTGTGTCCCACTTTGACACGCCCTTGTTCTATTCTGAAAAGTCTCAACCACCCCTCCATTCCTTCGTGTCTTGTCTCGTTAATGTCGGCGTTCAGCTCGCCAAGCCATTGCTTTCTTTGAATTGCCAACCCTCCTTTCATAGATGTCTCTCTGCGCTTTCCCACTCGTTTTTTCTTTCTTTTTTTGCCCTCTTTTTGTGGTGTGCTTTGTGATGTGCGTGATTGTGTCGTTCGTACTTATCGTTGTTTGTTGTCAAACGAATGGATGGATGGATGACTGCCCTCCAGACTGTGCTAATACACACACAGCAACAATCTTCTATCTGATTGCAAAGCAACAAAGATTTGAATATAATGCTTTCGTTCCGCAGCTTCCGGAGGTATGTTGTAGTGAAACACTTCTGGGTATGCGATTGCGCAACAGCTGCTAATATTGGGGCTGTGATCCAATGGTGATATACATATTGGCATTTCTGTGAAATACTTATCCAGACCGCTAAGAAAGCGGTACTCGCGCACTACGTACATTTTTCCTATCAAAACATTGAACAATATGATACAATTTTTCTCTGCTGAAGGTTAAGTATCGAACTCGGCGTGAGCCACTCATTCTTATAGGTTATGCAACTTGTGATCGGGTTAATCCAGCCATTTGAGCATAAAAGTTAAACTGTACAACAAGTTAGGGTTCATAGTTTTTTTTTTCTAAAAAAAATAACAGGTTTGGCATATTGTGCAAACCGTCATCATAAGCCTCCACCATAACACAAAGTCAAGTCTGGCGTCAGGTGAGTGTTGGGCTACAGGCCGGCTGCCCACCAAGCAATCCTTGCAATTTGCCCCTGACCGTGAGCGCCTCTTGTAGTAGCTCCCTTTGGTCTTCCACCATCACCTGCTAATTGTCGCGATCCGCCAAGCACGCAATTTTTTATTTGTTTCTCTATTGGGGAAGTTCTGCTCGGTTATCTGGTTCTTGGCTACTCTTTCCCGATTCAATGAGAGGGCTCATAATAGCATTTGTCGCCAAACACTGCTCCGCGAGCATCCTTGCAAACAGTGGTCATAACCCCCGACGGACTCGGTACATTGATGGACGTTGACACAAGCGAGAGCCACCACTGAACATTCCCGGAGTGTCTAAACATAGTCATCCCTGTGAACTTCAGGCTGGGTTACTCAGATTTCTCCTCGCCTCGCTAAGGGTGTTACCTGTGACAAACGTCATTTGGCATGGGTTGCATCCCAGTTGGGTACTAGTATATGTGCTACCAGTGCGAATTATTGTGGTAACAAACGTAGTGAAACGCGGACTCTGAGTCTGTTTGGAATTTTCCTCCTTGGATGTGGATAACGTTTGCTACGACGCCGAATTTGAAGCAGGGACACTCGTGAAACGGGACGGAGAAAAATGCAATCTCGTTGTCTGCCAGGAGTCAGGACCCCGGGTTACGCTCCGTTCCCTCCCTCCCCCCAAATTTATGACATCAAGATTCTACACCGGTCTTAACCCCAAACGTTACTTACTCCGAACCTGGTGTTGCTGTCCACGACACTTTTCTAGGCGATCCGTGCCTAGAAACATCGCTTCACACATCAATCTATCAGTTTGACTGCGTATAGGAGCAACCGGGTCCAGACGAGCGATGCGTATGTTTCTTGGAGTTGCGCAACCATCCGTGGACATCGCAAAATATCACCGGGACTAGTTGTAACATCTACCACCCATGGCGCTCAGTCTGAAACTATAAAAGTTATGCACAAGTACTGAGGCAACTCGTCATCCGACACAGGAACTCTCTCCTGCACCATGCGTTCTTTGTCGAATTTCGTCGCGCTTGCGCTCACACTCGCCGCGTCGCCAGCATCCGCGGTGTTGTACCGATCTCCTGCAGACCTCAACACCCTCAAGTTCGACTACATTGTTGTTGGTGGAGGCACTGCTGGTAACGTGGTAGCCAATCGGCTTACTGAGGATCCGAGAGTTAGTGTGCTCGTTCTTGAGGCCGGCCCTTCGTAAGCACAACTATTCCACAAGATTGTTTACCTGTGTGCTCATGTTCGACAGCAACACGGACGTGTATAATGTTGCGGTTCCCGCTCTGGCCGTTACGCTTTCGCCTGGCGGCCCAGCTGACTGGGGCTACACTACTGTTCCTCAGAAAGCGCTCTACGGTCGCCGAGTTCCTTACCCGCGCGGTAGGGTGCTTGGTGGTAGTAGTTCTATCAGTATGTTTATTTCTTTACTGGCCAAAAAGATGTTGCTAAACTTCTTATTAGATTACATGATTTGGGTAAGGACATGCTATATGAGTCTTGGGATTTGATGCCAACGAAGCCTACAGAACCGTGGTTCGAGGGACGATTTCGATTACTATGCAAAAGTTACGGGTACCCCAGGTCTTTCATGGAACAACATGATCAAGTATTGGAACAAGGTCGAGAAATACGTGACTCCTAATGACGGCCACAATCCTGTAAGTATGGCTTCTGTACAACTATTCATCATTTTGATCTGACTTCATAACCTTAGTCCTCCCAATTCTCCCCGAGCCAACACTCTACGACCGGTATGGTGCCTATCAGTCTTCCGAGCAACCCCTTTGGCCAGGATAAGGGTATTATTGGTGTCACACAAGAGCTTCCGGACGAATTCCCTTACGCAGAGGACATGAATACCGGCAACACCATTGGCATTGGTACAAATATTTTCTTAGCCCCTCTAAAACAATCCACTCATACGCCACCCAGGCTACGTTCAGGCGTCGATTGGAAATGGCACACGTTCATCGTCTGCTTCGACTTATGTCGGACCCGATTATCAGAAGCGTCCAAACCTGTCTATACTTGTACAAGCTCAGGCGACGAAGGTAATTCAGTCTGGTACATTCCGCGGCAAGCCAATTTTTGGCAGCGTCGAGTTTGTGGTTTCTGGGACAAGTGAGTGTTCCTGATTGGTGTTTTTAACAAACCTCACTGACAGTGTCTTAGCCAAGCGTTACAATGTCTCCGCCGACAAAGAAGTCATTATTAGCGCGGGTACATTCAACACCCCACAGCTGCTTCTCAATTCGGGTATTGGTGACAAGAAGGCGCTCACAAATCTTAAAATCAAGCCACTTGTGAATCTTCCAGACGTCGGTCAGCAAATGTCTGACCACACCCTCCTTGGGCAAGTCCTCTTTATTGCTTCGACTCTCTTCTTTTTTTTAATTAATATTCTCAGACACTGTTACTCGGTTAACATTACCAACACCCTCGATGGTTACTTCCACGATACCTCGTCGTTCAACCAAGTCATGGGTCAATGGAACGCTTCTCACTCTGGAATGTTTGCGAGCACCATCACAAACAACATCGGCTTCTTGCGCGTGCCTCCTACCGACCCAATCTTCAAGACTTACAAAGATCCGTCCACAGGCCCTACTAGTGGTCACTACGAGTTCTTCTTCGGCGCTACGTTCAACTTGCCAAACATCACTTACCCGGGTGGCAACTTCGCCTGCATCTACACACAGACGATGGCTCCCTCCTCTCGCGGCAGCATCACCCTCGCGTCAAACGATCCCCTTGCCCCGCCTTTGATCGACCCCAACTTCATCGGTGATGCTTTTGACGTTGTAAGTAATAGTTGATACCCAACTTTGAGAAATGGTAGCTCACGCATCTTCTAGAACACTATGGTTGTTGCGCAGAAGGCTGCCATCAAGTACTACAAGTCCAAGGCCATGGCGTACATGAACCCGCAGCCGTTCGGCGAGTGGGCGGACGTCATCAACAACGGAACCGATGCGGCACTTATCGATTACGCACGGAAGAACTCCATGACGATTTGGCACGCCTGCTCAAGTGCCCGCATGTCGCCGTTCGGTGCCAACTAGTACGTTCAGTCATGCGGATACCTAAGGCTTATGGGATTAACGCGCTTCACAGTGGTGTCGTCGATCCGGATCACCGTGTGAAGGGCACACTCGGTTTGCGTATTGTGGACGCCTCCGTCATCCGTGTGTATACTTTCTACCAGCCTTTTCCCCGTCTGAAGCTCATGCCATTCATCGTGTAGCTTATGTGCCGAGTACTCACCCTATGGGTCCGGTGTACGCATTTGCTGAACGTGCCAGCGATCAGATCAAGACTACTTAACTTATCGCCTCGGAGATAGTTGACCTATAACCTTGGATGCGGCATAAAGTCGCTTCTCTGCAATATTTATTCCAGAGACGTTGGTTTCGTTCAACACAGATTTTATATATGTACCTTAGTTAGTAAGACCTGCCTGTACTTTTAGTCGCTTTTGCCTTTTCGTAAAGTTTGCCTTTGATAATGTCATTGTCTCCTAATGTCATATTTAATTAATCACGTTTTAACTGACAAGCAGTGAGCAGCCTCGCAGAATCTGAAATATCAGATCATACGATTACGGTGACAATATTCTAGCCTTTTTTTTTCTCTTTCATGAACTGAACAAAACAAGCCATCATCGTCACGCTACGCCTGAAACATAGTTCTGACATACACAAGGCCGCCTCCACAGCTGGATGTTCTTCCTGGAAAAGTGAAAGATCCAAGCTGGAGTGTGGATGTGACATGACGCGTTGAACGCCAAGGGGCGCAGCTCATCCTGGTCCGTCATCTCCCTTTGTGTGCAACCCACATCTCGACCTCCAACTATGTACGCCGAACTGTCTTGACTGCCCGGAAAGAGTCTTGCTTCTCACTCGGACATTCCAGGTATCAAGGCGGCCGCACTCCTCAAACCAGAAATGCCTACGACATGGACGGTGACGACGGAGTCCATATGCCCACGCGACCCGTAGACAAGGACCGCGCTGAGTCGGAGCTCTCAATACACATCAAAAAGGCTACAAGTCCGGAGGAGAGTGCGCCCAAGCAGAAACACGTCCGGGGTATGTCATATTTGACTGTAGAGCAAGGACTACGGAAGTAACGAAACCTTGCAGCCTGTATCGTCTACACGTGGGACTACCATTCGTCCATCTCATTCTGGAGCGGCCTGCGTGTGCAGCCTATCCTTTCTGATGAGGTGCAAACTTTCAAGGCTTTGATTGCGGTCCACAAGGTCTTGCAGGAAGGGCATCCAGTCGTGCGTTGTCTCTACGTCGAGCCCAGAGTTCCGCTGATAGATAGTTGAATACAGACCATCAAGGAAGCGCATGGCCAGACCGGTTGGCTTGAGACCTGCGCTCGTACCGTTGGACATGAGAGTGCTAGAGGTTGGTTGGTTCATCTGACTTGAAACTTATCTAACCTATCTTTCAGGCTATGGTCCCCTCATCAGGAATTACGTTCAATTCATCCTCTCTAAACTTCGTTTCCACCGCGTCAGACCTGAGTTCAACGGTCTGTTTGAGTACGAAGAATATGTAACACTCAAGGGCATCGATGATCCGAATGAGGGGTGCGTTCTAGCTGCTGCTATTGCCAGTAGGCTTGTACTGATCTCCTTCCAGCTACGAAACCATTTCAGACCTCATGAGTCTTCAGGACCAGATTGACGCTTTCCAACGCATGATATTCGCCCACTTCCGTTACTCGAACAACAATGAATGCCGTATATCCGCGCTCGTCCCTCTGGTTAAGGAGAGTTGGGGCATTTACCGCTTCATCACCAGCATGCTTCGTGCCATGCACCGCAGTATGTCACCTTTTGTCCCAACTAGTTACACATACTCAAGAAGGATACATAGAAACAAACGACCATGACGCATTATTGCCTCTCGTACAGCGTTATAATGCTCAACATCACGGTCTTCGTAAATTCTACTATGAGTGCTCTAATCTCAAATACCTTACTGGTCTTATCAACGTCCCCAAGCTTGGCCAGGTGAGTACACCATTGATTTCATTCTGCTACAACGCTTATCATTGGTGTTAGGAACCTCCGAACCTTACAGACAAGGGTGAGGCCCCTGTCCTGCCAGCTCGACCTACCACCACAAAGCCCACCTCACCGCCACCACCATCTGCGCCATCTCCGGACGCTGCTATGATAAACGAGCAAGCAAGGATGCTGAAGGAGTACGAGGACCAACAAGCTCGCCTGGTAGCTGCCCGCGAGGAGGAGGAGCGAAAACGTCAGGAGCTACTTGTCCAACAGCAAGCGGAGTTTGAGGCGCGCCAGCGAGAGCAGGCCGAGCGTCAACGCATGGCGGAGGAGCAGCTCATGTTACAGCAGCAACAACAACAGTACAACCAGGCGGCGGCGCAAATGTATGAGCTGCAAAACGAGATCCTTGGTCTGCGGGGTCAGTACGAGCGTGACCAGCTCATGCTTGAGCAATACGACCGGGTAAGCAAGTGCTATCAGTTCAGTGGTACCTGGTATTAACTTGACTTAGAGAGTGAAAGCCCTTGAAGGAGAGATGGCCGCGGTTGCATCTCAGTATCAGCAACAAATGACCTCGAAGGATGAGCTTATCCGGCAACTCCAGGAGCAGGTCACACTTTGGAAGAACAAGTATGAGGCTCTCGCGAAGCTATACAGCCAGCTACGCACGGAGCATCTTGACATGCTTGCTAAGTTCAAGCAAGCAAACTTGAAAGCGAACTCAGCACAGGAGGCGATTGATCGCATGGAGCGCATGGAACGTGACATCAAGTCGAAGAACCTTGAGCTCGCAGACATGATCCGCGAACGTGACCGTGCTCGGTTCGATCTTGACCGACAGAAGGCGTCGCATAAAGATGAGCTCGACCGTCTGCGCCGTGAGTTAGACTTCGCGCTGGAGCGTGCGGACGACGCGTCGCGGAACAAGAGCTCCGAGATGACCAGCGTGCTTGCAAAGTACAACCGCCAACTCAACGAGCTTGAGGATTCGCTTCGTTCGAAACAGATTCAGATCGACGACTTGCTCTCCAAGCTTGAGAACTCTTCAGCCGATTTGGAGAGGTTGCGAGAGGAGAAGGACCAGGAGATTGCCATTCTTCAGGAGGGTATGGACGCGACAATTCAACAGCTCTCTGAGGCCCAACAGGCAAGTTTTCTTGATTTTTCCGTCGTATCTTTGTTGACAGGACTCTTCAGGAGCAACAATCGTTCGATCAAGCGACGAATGCCCAAATTGACACTCTCATCTTGGACAACCGCAAGAAGCTGAACCAGATTATTGGTGCGTATATGCACATGCTCAACAAAACAATTCACTGATACGCGAACAGACTCTATCCTCCAGGGTTGCGTGCAAAAGGTTGATGAAGCCATTTACGAGCTCGAGTCTCCCGCACAGGCTGGTAACATCAGCTCTACGCCAGAGTACACACTTTCCATGATTGAGAAGGCCATCAACAATTCCACCGAGTTCGCCATGATCTTCAGTGCCTATCTCAGCGGAGAGGTTGGTGGTGAGCACGTCGACGTCATCAAGGGTGCCAACGAGCTCGCACAATCCATCACCGACGTCCTCATCAACACCAAAGGTGTCACTCGCTTAGCACCTGACGATGAAGCTACAGACCGTGTCATCAACGTCGCGCGTGCTGCTGGTGATGTCGGTCTACGCGTCTTCGTCAATCTCCAGTCCTTCAAGCTCGACCTCCTGCCGCCAGCTTCTCGCCGCGATGTCGCCATGCGCAACACAAGCGAAGTCCGTAGCGCGCTGACGAAGCTCTCGGAAACCATCGAAAAGGTCTTGCCCAAGGGTCAGAACGTTGGCGCGGTGGCGAAGGCGAAGGGTGACATCGGCGATCTCGTCGAGCAGGAGATGTTGGGCGCCGCGAAGGCGATCGCCGCCGCTACACAGCGCCTTCAGGAACTCATGGCGCGTCCCCGCGACTCTTCCCGCTTCAGCAGCGTCGACGTCAAGGTGCACGACTCCATCCTTGCCGCCGCGCTCGCCATCACGGGCGCGATCGCCCGTCTTATCGAGGCGGCCACGGCGTCGCAGCAGGAGATCGTCGCGCAGGGCAAGGGTTCCAGCTCGTCCCAGCAGTTCTACAAGCGCAACAACCGCTGGACGGAGGGTCTCATTTCCGCCGCACGCTCAGTTGCGTTCGCGACCAACCTACTCATCGAGTCGGCCGACGGCGTGCTCTCCGGCACCCACTCGCTCGAGCAGCTCATCGTCGCGTCAAACGAGGTCGCGGCGGCCACGGCGCAGCTCGTCGCTGCGTCGCGCGTGAAGGCGAACTTGATGTCGAAGACGCAGGAGAAGCTGGAGCTGGCGGCGAAGGCGGTCACTGAGGCCTGCAAGTCACTGGTGAAGCAGGTCAAGGCGCTCTCCGCGCAACAACTCGAGGACGAGGACGTGGACTACAAGAACATGGCGGTGATGGAATTCAAGCGCCGCGAGATGGAGCAGCAGGTCGACATCCTGCGTCTCGAGAAGGAGCTCGGCGCAGCGCGGCACCGCTTGGGCGCCATGCGGCGTGCGGGCTATCACACGGACGAGACGGACTGAAGAATGTTTCGAGGACTTTTTTTTACTAATGATGCTAGTTAATTTTTGTGGGACATCAATGTACATCTGCTTTTTTGCTCTCTATTGTTTGGATCCGTTGCATGGTATGAACTTGTGTGAGTGTGTGGTAGTGCAGAGAACAAGGTCAAGCGCGCAGAAAGTAGAATGATGAAAGGAAAGGGATTAATGTGCAGCGCGAAGGCGAAGCGTGGGTACGACTAATTATGTATAGAGAAGAAAGAAGGGAAATGGAAAAAGATCCTAGTATTATCACCGCGAGAAAGTGAACGGAAGGGAGTAGGCGACGCGTGAAAAAAAAAATAGGGAATAAAAAGAAAGGAGCGTGTACAATTAAAGGAGAGAATGGTCCAAAGGAATGTGGGAGGAGCAATACACAGGCAGACATAGATGAGAGGAGGAAAAAGGACGGAAAAAGGAAGGTGCCATGCGCTACCACGCGTTGCCCGGGTTGCCGGTCTCGTGCGCGTCGGCTGTGTCGAGCGAGTGGCGATCGAGGTCAAGGAAGCTGTCCTCTAGGGGGTCGGTCGCGTCGATGTCCAGGAAGGACGGCTTGCGCATGAGCGACTTTCGGCGATCTGCCGCCACCGTGGTGGACGCGTAGCTTTGTCGCCCGAGTTCGTGCGCGGACGCGGACACGGACAGGCTGTCCGAGAAGGCGCTCGGGAGTGCGCTCGCCGCCGTCGTCGGCCTGCGCGCGCGAGGCACCGGCTGGTGGTCGCTGTTTCCGCTCTCCAAGTGCGCAGCCGTCATCGTAGATAACGCGCCTGTGGTCGGCCTCCGGCGACGTGGAGGCGGCGGGAGCGGATTCATCGGCGGCGCGACGCTTAGCCGGCGGTCGCTCACGTCGGCGTCGAGTCCTCCGCCGGAGGTGCCCGGTCTGCGGGAGGCTGCGCTGGCGGTGTTCGGCCGGCGGCGCGGCGGTGGAGGGAGACTCTGCTGGACGGGGGAGAGCGTGCCGCCCTGGTTGAAGGAGAAGGTGTGCACGCCGGGAGAGACGGGTGGGGAGATGGGCGACGTCGCGGGCCGGGCGGTCTGTGAGCGGCCGAGCCCGGCGCGCGGCTGTGGATGGTGCTGGGTGGTGTGCACGGCGGCCATGAGAGAGGAAGACGTCCAGCCGCCGTTCGTGATCGGCGACTTGGCGGGCGACGCCCGGAAGGGAGACGACGAGGATGCCGCCGTGGAGCCATCGTCGATCGCAGAGAAGGCGGTGCTGTTCGTCGTGGCCGCGCTCGCGAAACTGGCAAAGCTCGCGCCGCGCGGGCGACCGTTCCCGTTGCCCGTTGCCAACGGGCGGACGTAGCCCTCGCTTTGGACCTCGGCGTCGATTTCCTCCGCCTCGCGCACGGTGATGATCCTCTGCGGAGTGTAGGCTGAGAGCGTGCCGGGGGAGGAGAGCATGCCGAACCGGGGCGGCTCGTTCTGCACCTGCTCGTCGAGTTCCGCCAGCGCCTCGACGCTCATGATCCGCTGCGGCGTGTACTGCGGCGAGGCGGGGCTCTCGTGTACCGTCGGTGCCGCGTCGAGGGGCGAGTCCCAGTATGAGGACGGGGTGATCGTCGTCGAGGGTGCGTACGCAGGCTGGCGCGTCTCGGCACGTAGGTCCTCGAACGAGAATACGGAGCGCGCATCGGACGCGTCGTGGTCGACAGAGGGTGAGCCGATCCTTCTCAGTGAGGTCCCAGAGAACAGCCGTTTCCGTCCACCATTGCCACCCCCGGCGCCGCTCCCACTCGCGCTCCCCGAGAGCAAGGGCGCCGACCCGTTCCCGACCACCCGCCTGTCCTTGTCCTTCCCCGACGACAAGTTGTCGGCTGTGCCCGGGCGCTCGGGTGTGACGACCGCGCCGAGCGAGCCCGCGGCGGACCTGAGCGCGTGGAACGAGCGCTGTCTCCTCGCCTGCGTCTCGGGCTTGCTCCCACTAGCGCCGGTTGAGCTGTGTGATGACGACGATGGCATGGGCACGATCGTTGGCCTTTCCGTAGTCCCCGCCGACGCCGACTTGGTGATCTTGCCCGGCGCGCGGGGGCGATCGGACCCGTCGAGCGGGGAGGTAAAGTACGAGTTCCCGTGCGTTGTCGTCGAGTCCGCCGCGGGCGAACTCGTCGCCGTCCCGGGCCGTGTCCTGCCCATTTGAATCGGGGGTGCCCCGCCTCTCCTGAACGACTGATTCGAAAAACTCCTCCGGATCTCCGGCCTCAGCACGCGGAACGCCGACGGTGGCTGCTGCTGCTGCTGCTGCTGCTGTGGCTGATACCGGTCCCTACCGCCCTCGTCTTCGTCGGCACGCTCGGCGAAGATGGAGGCAGCGGTAACTGCATGCGCATCCTCGGCCCTCGTCGCGGCGGAGCGCACCGAAGGCGCCGTCGCGGGCTCCTCGCCGTGCAAGATGATCGGCGGACGCGCCCAGTCTACACCCGAGAGGGCGTCCACGATGTCCTGGGTGGACGAGCGGGAGGAGATGGTAGCGAAGGAGAGCTTGGAAGCCGGTCGGCCGTCCCCATTTACGTCCTCTTCCTCCTCTTCTTCCTCCTCTTCCTCGTCATCCTCGTCGTTGTCATCCACACCCGCCCCCGCCCGGTGCGCGTAGTAGCCCAACACGTCCTTCGGCGCGTCCCCCTCCCCTCTCGCGCCTTCGTCGAACCCTAACCGGCCGTCCCGCCTGACAAAGATGCCCACCCTCGAGCCGCCCGCGGAGGTGATCGGCGCGCTCGTCAGCTCCGGCTCCACGGGGCTCGCGGGCGTTGCGGGCAGGCTCTGGCCGGGCGGGGGCGCCGCGGGCGCGGGGGGCAGGCCCGCGAGCGCGAGGCGGGACACGGACGCCTGGCGGACGAGCACGCGCGGTGGAGGTGTGCCCGAGGACGAGGAGGAGGGCGCTGCGGGGCGGATCGTGCCCGGCGGGGTGTGCGAGGACGAGGCGTGGGAGGAGAGGGAGGAGACGCGCGAGCGCAGAGGCTGGCCGTTCGGGGACGGCTGGATCGTCCGGCCGGGTACGGGCGCGGTCGGAGGGAGCGGGGGAGAGGCGGTAGAGGCGCTAAACGCGAGGTCGAGCGGGCGGGCGGAGGACTCGGTGTGTCCGCGCGGTCGAGTCGTCGGCAACCGAGGCGGTGCGGTACCCCCGCCGATGCTGCTTGAGTGTGACGGCGGGCGCGAGCGGGAGGCGTTGAGGTGGTCGTGTCTGTCGGAGATTGGGAATTGAGTTTACTTTTTTCGTTTGACAAGAGAGGCATGAATATGAATAGGACGGATCGGGAGGGGGTGATTTAGAGGGCGATCGACATTTATTTGTGATGTCATTTTTTAAAAAAGAAGAGGGTGAAGAAGATGAAGAAGACGGGGAAAAAATGAAGTAGGAATAGGACGAATGAATTAAGTACTCACGAGGACGAGTGCGCAACGTGCGACTGTGCGCTGTGGTAGATGGTGCTGGGTGCCCCGCTGGATGACGAATGCGGGACCTCCTCCGCCGACGAGCCCACCGAGCGTGCGGAGCTCGCGAAGCTGCCCCTATCACGGCGAGCGAGAAGCTCTGCCGACTGTGCCGACAGTCGAGCCCCACTCCCGGCGTAGTGCGATGGGTGAGGATGATGGTGCTGGTGGGACGGCTGCAGCGGCGACTGGGGCTGGGAGATGACCCCGGCCGAGGCGAACGGGTCGTCGCCGAGGGTGAGGAGCGAGCGCGGATAAGAGAGACGGTCGGAGGGCGTGAGCGGGATCTGCTCCGAGTCGAGCGTGGACGTGAACGACTTGGCGATCGGCCGGGGGCCTATTCGACCGGCCGCGACCGCGGCGGCCGTGGTCACTCCCCCGGGACTGTACAGCGGGGTTGTGGAGGCAGAGCCGGCCGTTCGCCTGGAGGAGTAGCGTTGGGAGGAGGAGGTGGTGGGCGAGGTGGGCGTGAGGGAGGGAAAGGCGCGGAGCCCGCTGGGCGAGGGGGCGGCGGAGGTCGAGGCCGATGCGGAGGAACCGATGGACGGCCCGGGCAGGTCCTGGATGGCGAGCGGCGGCGCGTGGGGCTTCTTCGAGACGAGGCTCTTGACGGAGGCGACGAAGCGCGAGGTGGAGGGCCGCTTGGGGAGCGTGTGCGTGCCGCTCACGTTGGAGCTCGAGTGGGCGCGGGCCATCGCGCCCCTGCCGTCGGGCGGGTCGAGGTCGGAGGGCGCGAGGGAGACGGCGGACCTGTGTGAGCGAAGGGTGCGCGCAGGGTGGTGCGCGCCCGACGCCGTTGCCGAGGGAGGGGCGAACTCACTCGCGGGGTCGGATGTGGGTGAGGGCCGGGAGCGGGACCACCAGCCGTTGCGGGAGGAAGTCGACGGCGTGGCGGACATGAGGCCTTTGAGAAGGAGGGGGAGAGAGGGGGGGAGGGAGAGGGGACGACGACGGGGCGTGTGGTGGTGGTGGTGGTGGTGGGTGGATCTACGTTGACTGGGCGGGGCGGACGGCGGCGCCGGGCATCCGGCTTCTAATGTTGGCCGGGGATGGATGTTATTTTGGCAGCGTGAGCGATTCGAGATCTATTCGTGAAAAAAAAAA
>JAZHGK010006948.1:0-61625 GCA_037855215.1 Waitea zeae | reverse complement strand
GACTTAGTTTGAAACAGCCATTTAAGTAGCCTGGGTTCTGATTGAGGACTAAATCCTAACACCAACCTTGCACTGACGGTCACACAAAGGCATACTGATGGGTCACAATAGATTGGTGAGCTTCTTCACATCCTCCACCTCTCCACAAGAGCTTGGCTAAGTAAGCAGCATAGAGAAGAGTGCCCATGAAATGCAAGTTGATAAGCGCCACTGTTGGAGAGATTGGATGGGAAACGGAGAGGCTTGGTCAATGTCAATTGTGGGAGGCTGAGGGCGACTGGTGATAAGTATGTGTGACCTCCCATTGCCTTCCAACTTCCCCAAAGTCCTACTAATCACAGAAAGGTTTGGACCTTCAAGCTCAATTTGCATATGTTTTTGTGATGGGCTGAACTTCAAGACAAGTTGCATTACATATCAATAACGTTTTTCTACAGCCTTCAACAATCAGTGGCATCAAGTATTGGCGGTAGATCGCAGTCTTACAAAGCTAGCGTGGGAGTAAAAAAATGTCAGTGCTGATAAGCGAATGTCCAATCAGGAGCTTTGGTGCCTGCTCGGCCAACTTGAAATCTCTCAGCGGTGTCAAGTGCGGTTACTATCGCACAGCCACCGACTCCACAGGTTTGCACATCTTTGCACTCTGCGAACACGGATCATTGAACACAGGTGCCACCTTTTGGAGCTCAGGCCTTAGGTCTTTGTCAAATCCGGCACTATGTGGATTATATAATACATTAACTAGTAACTCTATCCCGGTCTCAGACTAAGTGCCCGATATACAAGTGTGGGGATTGTATACATGATAAATTGTTGGAATTTGGGCAATGCGGGGATCGGATGACCCGGATAGTTACTTTCTTCTTCTTTATTTCATTCATCTCTTTTTGGTCTTTTTGTTTGATTTCATGTACTTAATCTACACGGGACAGAGTAACAACCCTCGGGGCATTGTAACCTGCCTAATGACACCTTCACGCATCCCGAATTCCAGCATGATTATTGAGTATTTGCAGACTATTCATTCTTGGGTGGCTCAAAAAGTAACCTAATGTTACGTAGAACGAGTGGGGGAAAAGCGGGAAAGCGGCTCAATACGTTTTTTGTTGCTCATAATTAGTTAAGTACATTGAAGTGGTGAAGACAGCAGGTCTTCGCCAAGTTATGCCATTTTGCTTCGAGATCCCTAACCTCGGATTGTTATCTAAGATCGATCTATAGGTTAGATATTATGTCAGAACTTACAGTAGAATAGGAACAAAGTCCAATCTGTAAATCGTATGTCCGATGGAATTGTCTATCAAAGGCGAGACAATCCTGCTGATGAAGAAAATCGCTGGCCGTACTTGCGAGCCAAAAAGTCGAACATCTTCCCCGCTGGTTAAATTCAGTGATTGTATCGTGTTTAAACTTCAATCAGATGTACCTAGTTGTTCAGGCTGCTCCATTGGCATCTGGGAGTCACCAGGCTATTAATACTGAGAGAAAGGCGGCCAAGCTACAAACACGCACCAAATGACCACAGTTGGGAATAATTGTGTTGCTTGAATTTTTTGGGCGTCGCCATACGAGGTATTTAGCTGCTGAAGACAGTGCGGGCCAAGTAAGGTTACTTTGGGGCATGATCCAAAATAGCTCTATGCGTGAGTCAAGAGTAGGAAGCAACTCCCATATTTCGCAGGCAGTGCGGCCTTCATAGGCGGCGCCCTCATACGTGGGATTGGTCTTAAGGTGTACCTGACCTGTCTTTGGATTATCATGCAGTCCATATTGAACAAAATTTTCAAAAGCCGGGGCACTCCAAGATGCGAAAGATCGGTTGCTTCGCAGGGCCCGAGATGCCTCTTCCCTGGCCACCCATCATGTCAGTATCGCTTTTGTCGACGTACTAGATTGTCCAGGACTAAACTTACCTGGAGCTCCAGCTAGAGGGACGACGCAGGGAGACGACTATTAGGGTTTCCGTAAGCTTATCTACAACCTTCTTCTCAAGCCGAGCGAAAACAATCGGATCGATGTTGATGATAGATGACCATAACACTGGGTATTTGATTGCTCCTAGCAAGCTGTTGGCATCGTGTAAGTCATTTGCTGATTCAAGAAGGCAAATATCCACTTACATTACTGTGGCACCGAATGAATGGCCGACGCCGACGACCGTTCGGTTTGAGAAGCCAGCACTTTGGCGGTCGAGAGCGATGCTGTCAGGTATGCGCGCAAGGTGTGTTGGCGGCGAAGAATATGGGCTCTCAGGGAGGTAATGAATCATAAAGTTCAGGATATCGCGGCCGTAATCTGACCAATCCCCTGAATTGATATTAGCAGGAAAGACGGCGATCTCGAGCAAGAGACGTACAAAGCGCGGAATGTCTCCCTGCGTTAAGCAAGCCGCTGTCTCCGTGTTGGACTGCATCAAAGCACCATATCTCGTCCACGATTGGTGAGACAGAATTCCGCTCTAACAGAGCCACAAGGTGGGATAAGGCAGGCTCCCATATCTGATTATTTCATGTGTTATCGTCATAATATAAACTTTTATTTGAATGGAGCATCAAGAACCCCACCTCTTTATTGAATCCGACCGCATGGGCTACTATTAGAGCTAGAGGATGATGATCGGATATTGAACATGGAGAAAAGCACAGCTGAAATTGTAATGAATCGCACTTAGTCCGGGGCCGCGTTCTGAATCACTGAGCACATGTTTTCTTGAATAAAGATTTGCGCAGCACCATAGATTCTGAGCGCTATGATCTAACCCATTGAGGAGGTTGGCTTCGTAGTCAAGGCGAGCCTTGAAGAGTTCCTTCCCCGCCTGTGAAATGATATTTTTGTGCGACTGTTGGTCGGCAGATTCGGTCGGCATATTGGGAAAAGGAACATCCGGATGCGTGCGAGGAAACGCGGCTGGAAATATATGGGTAGTCACAGTATACAAATCAGAGAAAGACTCAGGGTCCCGGGCTGAGCTTGGCAAGTCCGGTGGATAGGGCAAGAGTGGAGGTGTTGAAAGCCTCAGAGGGACGTCTCGGGAGACCTTGTACGGCGCACCGAGTTCGCCAGCAGGTAATTGAACATATGGGTAAGAAAGCGAGGGCACGGGCATAGTCAACGAGGAACTGAACCTAGTAGTGCAAAGTTACAAAGGTAATTAATGAGAGGAACTTGAACAGACTTCACAGGCTGCCACACCCAGACCACAGCCCACATATTTATATCTTAAAAATAGGGTGCATTTCAGCTGAATTCACTCGTGAGAGCACAAGACGACATTCAAGTAGGCTCGAGTAAGTCGCAGTATACTTGAGATGGGGCCAACAAGTGCTAATGGCCACCTTTCCTCCGCTGCATATAGCGGGAAGCGGTACCATCCCACATCTCTGGCCCGTGATGTCAATCTGCAGTTAGCAAATGCCCTGTTCAGTTGACATTGTTTACCATGGAGAACAGAGAATAGTTGGTTCTAATACGGAGAAGAAGCTACGAGAAGACCAATAAGAAGTAATAGATAGGATGATAAGAAGAGTAGTAATAGTAAAAGCGGTACTAGAAGAAAGGACCTTCCTATGGGCAGTCACGTGATAGTAGTCAGTGGAAACAGGCTCTGGTGTCCGCCGCATGGTTTCCGGCCAAGGATTCCCACGGCCAGCTTGGCAGGAAGATAAGTGCTATTGCACCCGAGCTGACTTCAGCAACGTTACTGAATTAATACTTACAAACTCAGGTGCATTGCATATACATTTTGGTGTGAAGCGCAGCTGTTGCGAACTCAACTAGTCATCCTGCCATCACTTTATAGCTAGCGAAGTTGGTGCTATTAGACGTCCGTCTCGAGGCAGACTCCATTTTTAAGTGAAGAGCTATTCCATGGAAATAGCAAATTTACGTTTGTATAATACAATGTTCAAGCTTCGAGCTTAATGTGCGAATTTTCTCTCGCTATCCTTGATAACACTGTTCTGATTCAGCCTCAGTGCCTTTTCAAAGCAAAATTTCTACAATGTAGTATTATCACTACATGCGCATCACGAAGCCGGATCTAGGTGTAAACACATACTGTGTCGTCCTGCATTATAGCCGGGCCGAAACTGACGAAGAAGCAAATCCTTGCGCGTACTTGCGAGCCAAAAAAGCGAGTATTTGCTCGGCTATTTCAAGTCAGCGGCCTGATCATATGTAAGCGAAGGCTAACGTACCTAGCTGTTTGGGTTTTTCCATGGGTATCTGAAAGTCAACGAGGTATCAACAAAAAAAGAAGCTACGATGTAGCGAGCACCGCGTACCAAATGTCCACAATCAGGTATGATAATATTGCTTGAGTTTTTTGGGCGCCGCCACACGAGGTATTGGCTAGTTCCAGGCTGACAGGCCCACTTTAGGTCACCTTCAGGCATGATCCAGAATAATTCCACCCGCGGGTCAAGAGAGGGAAGCAACTCCCACATTTCATGGGCGGAACGAGATTCGAAGGAAATGCCCTCATGAATGGGGTTGGTCTTGAGGTGTACGTGCCCCGTCTTTGGATCTTCATATAGCCCGTAATTGACGAACTTTTCAAAAGGAGCCAGATCCCACGAGGCGAAATAAGGGTTACTTCGCAAGGCACGAGCCGCTTCTTCCCTATACGGCCGTTGTAGGCTTCAGCGATTCATCCGACTGGTCGACGGTCTCAGTTGGACTCACCGAGAAGTCCAGCTAGAGTGGCGACGCATAGAGCCGTGGATGAAGCTCTCAAGGCTCTTGTTCATTGTCTCTTGGTCAGCGGTAGGGAAGATGATCGGATCAATGCTGATGATAGACGACCACAACATTGGGTACTTGATCGCCGTCGACAAGCTGCCAATTTCCCATAAGCTATTCGCAGATTTGAGTAGAAGAGTGAGTGTTGGCTCACATTGCCGTGGCGCCGAACGAGTGGCCAATACCGACGACCGTTCGGTTGGAGAAACCAATGCTTTGGCGAAGGAGAGCGATGTTCTCGGATACATTTATGAGGTGCGTCGGCGGCGATGATGAAAGATCCTCTGGGAGATAATGAACCAGCAAGTTCATTACATCTCGCCCATAATCTGACCAGTCCCCTGAACCGACGTTAGTAGCAAAAAGCTGTTGTTAGATAGGTACACACAGAGCGCGGAATGCTTTCCGATATTCAACAAGGCACTATCTCCGTGCTGGACTGCCTCCAGACACCATATTTCGTCGATAATCGATGGAAGTGAGTTCCTCTCAAACAAAGACACAAGGTGCGACAGAGTAGGCTCCCACGTCTATTTTTTATTATTATCAGTTGCATAGTCAAAATAAAATACCTTAAAGTACCCACCTCCTTGTTGAAACCCATTGCATGGACCAAAACCAAGGCTATAAAATGACGGTTGAAATAAGTATAGGCCGCAAATCCATGAAGTTGAACGAGACCGTACTGAGCCCAGGGCCTCTCTCAGACTCTCCACCTACTCGCCTTCTCGAGTAGCGGTTGACAGAGCACCATAATGCTTGAGAGCTATGACCTAGGTCGTCGAGGAGGCCTGCCTGATAGTCAATGCGCCCTTTGACAAGTTTCTTTCGTATCTGTTTGAGTGCCTTGTTGTAAGCTTCCTTATCAGCACTCTTTGTCGGCAGCTCGGGAAGGGGGATGTGCGGATGGGTCCGGGGGAAGGCGGCCGGGAATATGTGTGTTGTGACAGAGAACAGATTGGAGAAATGAGTGTCTCGGACTGGGCTTGGTAGGCTCGGAGGGGTGAGAATGGCCGGAGGCGACGAAAGCTCGAGAGGAATGTGTCGGGAGACTTCGTACGATGGGAATCTGTCAGCGGGCAGCCGACGATATGGATACGAGCGTAGGGGCGACATAACTCGCAGAAGAAAATCGCAGAGTTCAAAGTAACTCAGAGGCGGATGCACATCCAGAAAGATCGTATGTCTGATCCATATATAACGAGGATTGGAGCCAAGGATCACAAACATCCTATCAATGCCAAATAAACTTCCCGCTAAGAAGTCTGTGATAGACAGGTGATAGTATCCCCGCCGGATACTTTGATGCGTGAAGATATGAGATATGATATGTATGCTTCGCTGACACAGAGATGGATGGTAGTGGAGCCGTCTAGTTCCTGGATTTGACATAAGGCCGACGGAATGTTTTTTTGGGCCCGATTTGTATCTCGGTACTGCTTCATTTCATTTGTTTCAATCAGAGAAGGCATCCAAAAGTTGTCTAATGGGATTAAGCCGTGAGAGCCTCTTCATGAGGTGTCCAAAGCACTAGTTTGTAACTGCACCATATAAGAGCCTTTCGCGTCGAATCACATTGGGGCTGCCGGCACTGCAGTAGAGTCGATCAGATTCAAATATGGGACGCCCGTAATGCAAGTGGCGGGTGAGAACCGGAGGCACTGAACTCTAGTTGGCAATGCCCTCAGCCCGATTTTTTTTTGTCGGCATTCTATTGTGGCCGACCAGGCTGATGCCCGGCGAAGTCGTACCCTGGCAGAGAACATTGTCTTCATAGCGATCTGGCGATTGAAAACTTTCACGTGTGTAACGCCAGCTTGGGTACGATCGCGAGCTGGGAGGTTGGACTCTGGAGGCAGCACGGCAGAGGTGGAAGGAGGATGATCCGACGGGGGTTAAGCGAAACGGGGTACTAAGTATTTTGAGATTCTTACACAGTGTGCATCAGGGAGAGGAATTCCAGCGAGAGGACTCCCAGTCCGCCAAGTATCCGGATGCCAAGTGCTCGAGTCGGGACACGTTACTCTGAGGTTGATGGGGGCAGAGTGGGAACGGAGGTGGGGGATGGTATTCTCCGAACGACGAGTTGTAAATAATTGAACTCAGACGCTTTCGTTTTCAGTTCGATTTTAGCGCCCGTCCTTTCTTCCGCGCCCACTGTCTGCCCTTGGTCTGCCCTTCAAATTACACCGCTATGGACTTGTTCTCTTTTCTCGACGACACGCCCGCAGACACAACATGGGAGGCTGACCTCGACAACCAAGCGCCCTCGGACCAGCCTGCTCTGGAAATCAAAAAGCGCAAAGCCGACTCTGAATCTGCAAATGGAGGAGCATCCGAGAGTGTGGTAGACAACGAACCGGGGCCTTCGACGCCAAAAAAGCCGCGAATGAGCTCTCCGCAGCCGGTGGTAGTAGATGAGATTGAAATTGAGGCCAAACGCGAAGTCGAGGCCAACGCTGGGCTGACCGGTGCGGTGGAGGCAGGCTCGAGGCTCGAGCTTCGACACCAGGTGCGTCGGCGGGCGCGCTGCTACACTGGCTGCTCGGAGCGACGGACTGAGAAATCTGTCAGGTCCGACATCAAGTAGCCGTTCCTCCCGGCTACAACTACGTTCCCATCTCGCAACACGTCCCTCCGGCGAAGCCCGCTCGTGAATACAAATTCACCTTGGATCCCTTCCAACAAGTTTCGGTCTACGCCATTCAACGCAATGAGAGCGTCTTGGTGTCCGCGCACACCAGCGCGGGGAAAACGGTTGTGGCCGAGTATGCTATCGCTCACTCCCTCGAACGCAAGCAGCGCGTGATCTACACAAGTCCGATCAAGGTGAGCGCCAGTCGCCCATACACACGACATTTCCTTACCGAGGCGCGGTTTTCTAGGCCCTCAGCAACCAAAAGTACCGTGAAATGCTCGCAGAGTTTGGTGACGTGGGCTTGATGACGGGAGACGTGACAATAAACCCCTCGGCGTCATGTCTGGTCATGACCACCGAGGTTTGTACCTGCTCTGTACGTCGGGTCACAACGAAATACAAACGATTTCTTCCTAGATTCTGCGTTCCATGCTCTATCGTGGCTCTGAGGTCATGCGTGAGGTTGCGTGGGTCATTTTCGACGAGATTCACTACATGCGCGACAAGGAGCGCGGTGTGGTTTGGGAAGAAACGATCATCCTGCTCCCTCACAGCGTTCGCTACGTCTTCCTCTCCGCCACAATCCCCAACGCGATGCAGTTCGCCGAGTGGATTTGCAAGTCTCACCAACAGCCATGTCACGTGGTGTACACGAACTTCCGACCGACGCCGCTGCAGCATTATCTCTTCCCCGCTGGCGGAGAGGGGATATACCTCGTAGTTAACGAAAAGGGCGAGTTCCGCGAAGACAACTTTGCCAAAGCTATGGGAATGCTGCAGGAAAAGAAAGGTGAAGATCCTGCAGACCCAAACAGTGGCAAAGGGAGGAAGGGCAAGACCAAAAAGGGCGGAGAGAAGAAAGGTAAACATGGCATTTTCTAGCTGAACTACACTGGCTTACTTTGTGTAGGTTCCTCGGACATCTCCAAGATCATTAAAATGATCATGCTCAAGAACTTCAACCCTGTCATAGTCTTCGCGTTCAGCAAGAGGGAGTGTGAAGCGCTCGCCCTCCAGCTGTCCAAATACGAATTCAACTCGACAGATGAGCAGGACCTGGTCTCCAACATCTTCAATAACGCCATCGAAAATCTCGCCGAGGGTGACAGGCAACTTCCGCAGATCAGCAATCTTCTTCCCCTCCTCCGGCGCGGAATTGGTATCCATCATGGTGGCCTCCTCCCTATTTTGAAGGAGGTGATCGAGATTCTCTTCCAAGAGGGGCTGATCAAAGTCCTCTTCGCGACAGAGACCTTCTCGATCGGGTTGAACATGCCTGCGCGTACCGTCGTTTTCACCGCCGCGCGGAAGTTCGACGGGCGCGACTTCCGAGACCTCTCCTCGGGCGAGTACATCCAGATGTCCGGACGTGCGGGTCGCAGAGGCCTAGATGATCGAGGTGTGGTCATCATGATGTGCGACGAGAAGCTCGAACCGGCGGCGGCAAAGCAGATGGTCAAGGGAGAGGCAGACCGCCTCGACTCAGCGTTCCATCTGGGATACAACATGGTCCTCAATTTGATGAAAGTCGAAGGGATCAGTCCAGAGTATATGCTCGAGCGGTGTTTCTTCCAGTTCCAGAACCAGACTGGCGTCCCAGTTCTGGAGAAGGGTAAGCGTTTTTATTTCCTTGTTCACCTCTTACTAACACTCTACGCAGAGCTCAAGGCTGAAGAAGAAGCTAAAGATGCCATTCACGTCCAAGACGAAAAGGATGTCGCAGAATACTACAACCTCCGACAGCAACTTGACCAAATGGCTTCAGACTTCCGAGATGTCGTCACACACCCGAACTATAGCTTACCGTTCATGCAGCCTGGACGATTGGTGAAGATCAAATACCAGGAACTAGACTTTGGGTGGGGTGTCGTTGTCAACTATCAGAAGCGGCTGCCACCGAAAAACCGGCCAACCCCCGTGGCGGCCGAGGACGTTCCCCCGCATGAGCAATATATAGTCGACGTACTACTGAACTGCGCGCGGGGCTCGACTCTGCCAAAGGAAGGGAACAAAGCCGTGGTTCTCCACACCCCCGCAGGCGTGCGCCCGTGCCCCAAGGGCGAGAAGGGTGAGGCGCTCGTCGTCCCTGTCTTGCTCTCGACTTTGGAGAGCATCAGCCATATAAGGATACATCTTCCTAAAGACATTCGGCAGACGCAGTCGAAAGAGACGATTTGGAAGACAGTGCTTGAGGTCCAAAAACGCTTCCCGAACGGAGTGCCTCTACTCGACCCAATAGAAAACATGGGAATCGACGACGAGCGATTCCGGGTATTGGTGCAGGTATGTTCAATGGAGATTTGTCTCGGATATTTGTGCAATTGATCTCAACCTTTGGTAGAAAATTGCCGCGATGGAGAACAAGCTCTTCTCTAATCCATTGCACAAGGACCCTCGTCTGCCAGAGCTATACACACTCTACGACTCGAAGCAAAAGGCGTCTGAGCGTGTGCGTGCGCTGAAGAAGCGTATCCAGGCTACGCACGACGTCCTGCAGATGGAAGAGCTCAAGTGCCGGAAGCGCGTCCTCCGTCGGCTCGGATTCACGTCCGCGTCGGACATCGTGGACATGAAAGGCCGTGTGGCGTGCGAGATCTCGTCCGGGGACGAGCTCCTGCTCACCGAGCTCATCTTCAACGGCGCGTTCAACACGCTGAGCCCGGAGCAGTGCGCGGGCTTGCTGAGCTGTTTCGTGTTTACGGAGAAGAGCGAGCAGGCGACGAAGCTCAAGGAGGAGCTCGCCGCGCCGCTGAGGGTGATGCAGGAGCAGGCGCGGCGCATCGCGAAGGTGTCGAAGGAGGCGAAGCTGCCGATCGTGGAGGATGAGTACGTGCAGCAGTTCAAGGTTGAGCTCATGGATGCCGTCGTGCAGTGGTGTCGCGGCGCGTCCTTTTCTGAGATCTGCAAGGTGCGTGAGCGCTTGAGCTTTCGTGTGGCTGATCTCCTCCTGACTCGTTCCTGGCAGCTCACGGACCAGTTCGAGGGTTCACTCATCCGTGTGTTCCGCCGACTCCAGGAGCTGATCCGGCAAATGACCCAGGCCGCCAAAGTCATTGGAAATACGGAACTCATGGAGAAGTTCACGAAGGCGTCCGAGATGCTTGAGCGCCCGAACTCGGTCATTTTCTGCTCGTCGTTGTATCTGTAGATTCATTTTGCATTTTCTTACTATTGAAGCCGACGCTTTTTGAGATCACTCTGCATAGTTCACGAAAGGGTTGTCTACGTCTCCTTTCAAGGATAAAAAGCCAAGATACAACGTTACACGCCTCACTCGTACAGGCCCGGGAATCCCCATATGTTACCCATTTTCTGTACCAGTCACAGCCACTCACATCCGCTCAAAGCCACCCCACCTCGCGGGGGTGCCTGGCCCTACACCAATACCGGCGAGGCCAGGCCCTCCCGCCGTGCTGTCCCTTTGGCCGTCCGGGAACTGGACCCATTGCTTGGGCGGCGCGTCGTAATCGCTCACGGCGATGGCGGGCACGGCGGCGTTCTGGCCGACGTTGCCGTAGGCCGCCTGCGACGGCGGCGCCTGGCGCTGGTCGTACGCCTGGCGCATGCCCGCCTCGGAGACGGTCCTGACGGGCTGCGCGCCGGCGAAGTAGGCGCCGTTCGCGTAGTAGGTCGCGTCGGCGTCGGCGTGGGTCGAGAACGGGTCGGAGCCGGGGACGTACTGGAGGAACTCGGAGGTGTGCTTGATGGGGGAGGCGCGGTAGTAGCGCGAGAGCGCGGTGCGCCAGATGTGTCGGCGCCCTTGGGCGTGGTGGGTGAGGACGAAGCGGAGGGTGAACGCGAATGAGAGGAAGACTGGTTCGGACAGAGTGTCAGTGTTAGATGGTGCGCGGAGGAGGAGGAGGAATCGGGGACGAACTGAGGAGCCATTCGACCCAGACGAAGGATTTGAGGGCCTGAAGGTCGCGGCACCAAGCACGCTCGTCCTCAAATTCTGTGCACGTCAATTCGGTGGTTAGGGATGAGGATGCAGGTCGAAGGGAGGACGAGAGGCTCACCCCGCGGGATTTCGTTGCACTCGAGCGGGATGTGACGCCAGCGCGAGGTCGAGAAGGCGTTGAAGGCGAGCCAGAAGATGGAGAGGACGGCCTCTACGGCGAGGTAGAACGGCGGGCGGGCGACGAAGGCGTTTTCGGAAACGTAGTCGAGAAGGATGCTGAGAGAAGGGGGGTCGCGGGGTGAGAAAGGGAGCCGCGAAGAAGCCTTCGGGACGATGGGGACGCACATGAAAGAGTATAGAACCATGGTTACGACCGACATGATGAGAGGAAACTTGTCTGCGACGACTGAAACACACTAGTTAGCTCATGGACTCGCACTTTTTGGACGGCATGCGCACAGAAGAAATCCTGAAAGTAGTTTACACGAGTCGACAGGGCGGTGTTGACACCGGTGAGGATGAGGATGAGGACTGTGACTTTTGGTTGAGAATCGTCGATGTCTGCTCAGAGCGCCGGACTCCACTCACTGCTGGCGAGCATCCGCTTCCTTCCCGAGGACGAAAACTGGGTCATACTGCTGGCTGAAGAGGGTGCGAGAAGGACAGGCTGAGAGAGCGGTTGCCCGGCACGAAAAGAATGTGTGACAAAAGAGCGAATGGGAGGAAGGGTTGGGAATACAAAGCGGGAAGAGCACGAAAGCAAGTGACGAGCGAGCGGTGGCAGGCAAGCCTTGTACAGATAAATGCAGCTTCCAGAGCTGTGTATGGAGGAATGATAGTAGTGAGGCAGCGAAAAGGGACTGAAGGGAACGATCACTCTCTGACATCCAACGGATGAGGAGGAAGGGGGAGGGGATGCCTTGGCTACCGTAGCCGGGGTGAAATGAATGGTTCCCCCCAAATTGACAGCTTCCCACAGCTGTCACCTTCCATATTGGGAAGGGCCGCGTCTCCTGCCCGCACTGGCCGGAAAGCGCGCTCCTCCATCCCCGCTCTCCCTCTCACCACCACCTCCGCCCCTCGGTCCCGTCCAGCGCCTACGTAGCAACCCACACTCACTTGAAGCGTACCATACACAGCTTGTACAACATATCAACATGGCCACAGAACTCACCGAGCCTCAGCGCCACTCGCTCGATCAGCTCATGGCCCTCACCGCCGGCTCAGACCCAGAGACCGCGAGGAACGTGCTGCAGAGCGTCGATTGGGACGTCCAGGTGAGACAGTCTGTCGCTCTGCGTGGCTTGCGAAAACAAAAACAAAAAAATGCTCACACCGAAACCTCCGCCAGCGTGCAGCCGAGGTCATCTTCGACGGCGTCTCCCCCGACGCCACTCGCCCACGCTCGCCTCCGCCGTCAAAAATCGAGCCGATGGAGGTCGACGACTCTGAACAAGCGCCGCTCACACGTCGCGACCCGTTCGCGACCCCTTCCCACACCGCCGCCAGCAACGGAAACTCTCTGCTCTCCTTCATCTCGTTCCCCTTCAGCCTCCTCACCGGCCTCCTCCGCCTCGTCTTTAACTTGCTCCGCCTCCCGTTCCCACGCTTCGGTGGCTTGAACTTTTACCGCCCCCTCGCCGCTCCCCCGCCGCGCTCGACGGACCCACGCACGGCCGCCGAGCGCTGGGTGCGATCGCTCGAGGAAGAGACGGGTGCCACAGGCGCCGGCGCGTATGCCAGTGGCGTCGCGGGCCCGTCGTCGTTGGCTGGCCTCAGCCAGAGACACGCGGCGAGGGCTCTGCCTCAGTTCTTGCTGATGGGGTACGAAGAGTTCCTCAAAGTCTGCCAGGATGAGGCCAGGCTCGGGTGTGTGGTGTTGGTCACAGACGAACACGACGACGTGGCAGAGTTCAAGCGGTGCGTTTCTTGCTCGTTTGTCCAGATGCCACATTCATTGACGCACATGTATATTCCCAGCTCGACACTCGTCGACCCCACCCTGAACAAGCTCCTCTCCGACAACAACTTTGCCGTCTGGGGAGGCGACGTGCGCGAGCGCGAGGCGTGGTCCGCCGCACAGAAGCTGCAAGCCACGACGTACCCCTTTGTCGCCTTCCTCTCGCTTCAGCCACGTCGGGGCGCCTCCTCCTCCCGTTTGACCTCGTCACCAACCCTTACCATTCTCTCACGCCACCAGGGCCCGGCCACGGAGAACGGACCGACGTCCGCCGAGCGCCTGTGCGACCACCTCGAGCGCCAGCTCATCCCGCGCGCCAAGCCCTTCCTCGACCGCATCCACGCCACGCGTCTCGAGCGTCTGCGCGAGCGCCGCCTGCGCGAGGATCAGGAGCGCGCGCTCGCCGAGGCGATGCGCAAGGACAAGGAGCGCATCGAGGCGAAGATGGCGGAGATCGAGGCCGCTCGGCTCGCCAAGGAGGCGGAGGCTGCCGCTGAGCGCGAGGCGGAGGCCGAGAGCACGCGCTGGGCGGAGTGGGCCGACACGAAGATGGCCTGGCGTCGGTACGCCCGTACACGTTTGGTCCCGCCCGAACCGTCCGTCGGCCAGGGCCGCGGCGCGACGCGCGTGATGATCCGTCTGCCGGACGGGACGCGTCTCGTCCGCACGTTCGGCGCGGACGCGGACCTGACGGCGCTGTACGCGTACGTCGACTCGGCCTTCATCCCGAGCGAGATGCACAAGGGCGGCGACCCGCGGGAGCCCCCCGCGGGCATCGCGGAGGGCGAGGCCGGCGTCGTCGAGCAGGTGGCCCTCCGCGGCGGCGCGGACGCGTTCTGGGGCTTCCGCCTCGCGTTCGGGTTCCCGAGGCGCGAGGTGCCGTGGGTGCCCGGCAAGAAGATCGAGAGCGTGGAGGGCTTCAGGGGTGGAGGACCGCTCGTCGTCGAGCCCGTCGAGCAGGGTGCTCCGAGGAGGAAGTCGGGAGAGTCGGGACGGGCCAAGCCGGCAGACCACGACGGGTACGACACCGAGAGCGACTGAGGTGCCCGTCAGTTTGCCGGGTTAGAACCAGACGCGAGGAAGAAGTAATGAAACTGAGTACATTTTTTGTATCATATGGGTTTTTACGGTTGGATCTCCATCTCTCTTGGTGTCTCTTGAGCGCCGCAAATCGGTCTTTCTTATAGCGTATTTCTTTCTTTCTTTTTTCTCCAATCGTCATTATCATTCAGACGGACCACACTCGTTTCTACCACATAGCTTAAACCACAGACATCTCGTTGTCGTACATAGATGCAATTAATCAAGGATTTATCTCCTCGCTATAGAGGATCACTGACTGAGGATCGTACGCACGAAGGACTCGTAGTTCACGTTTCCGTCTCTGTCACATCGAGGCGAGGTCAGCCAACAGGACAGACGGGATGGATGGGCGATAGGGGATACGCACGCGCCGACTGGCACTCCTTTCAGCAGCTCGTCGACCTCCTCGTCCGTCATCTTCTCTCCGAGCTGAGTGAGCACATATCGCAGCTCTCCCGCACCGATGAAGCCGTTCCCTTCCTTGTCAAACACCTGGAAGCCGCGGATGAACTCCTCTGCGTCGCGAGAAAGCACAGGGTCAGATGAGAAAGGGCTACAAGACGATGGGAGGGTGTGAGAAGCGGAGAGGGCGCACCGGCGGTACCGGCAGGCTTGAACCCGTCCGGCCTGTTCAGGATCGTGAGGAACGTCTTGTAGTCGACTAGAGCACAGAAGATCGGCGTCAGCAAAATTGACCTTGCCCCCCTTCCATCAGAGAGCCTGGGGGGGGGTCGAATCGGACCACGCACCGTCGCGCGGCGCCGCGGCGACAATGTCTGCGACCTCCGCCTGTGTGGGGTTCTGTCCGAGCGCGCGGAGGAGATCGCCGAGCGTCTCGCGCGGGACAGCGCCAGTGCCTTTCTTGTCGAAGAGGGCGAAGGCCTCTTTGTATTCTGCGCACGTCGCGAGGAATGAATGTTAGAGGTGAGGGCGGCCAGATCGGCGGCTGGTCACGTACCTGCGTTGTCGCTCTGCAGGGTTGAGAGTGTGATCAGAGCTTCAGGAGTCATTCGGAGATAGCAAAGTGGCTCGCCATAATTGTTGGACTGTGGAAGGGGAACGGGGAGCGAGGTGGGAGAAGTAGTGGAGGGGAAGTTGAGGGAGATGGTATGCGAGCGCACGTGAATCAGTTTGGCTGAAAGAGTACCAAAATGGGTGCCAACTTCAATACGCCCTATTCACACTTCATGCTTAACACTAGCATGTTCTGATTCTTCGCATACAAACTAGCGACCGTATTGGATAATAATAGCACAAATAAATATATCTTAATTTATACGTATCTATCAGACAAAAGAACTTGTCTGGATGTTTCCTTTAAGAATGCTATGTTTACAGCATATTATGCTGAGTCTGTCTGTCCAATCTACCACGAACACTCTGATAGGCTAAGCTCGCTTAACCGAGTCCTATACCTTCCCATATGCGCTTTTTAGCGAGGATGAAGCTGACCCTTGGTCTTCCTCTCCTTCGATCCGACGAACATAAGACTTAATGGCCATACAATGGACTGTTGCGAGGATTAAAATAGCTGCGGAGGCAGGAAGTAAAAGAGATCAAACTGACATAAGCTGTAGAGCCAGAAAACCACCAACGGCACCACTATGGCAGCTTTGTCTGAGGGCTTCATTAGTTCGAATATTTCCCCGCAAATGTCGGTATTGAACGATTTGTCATTTGCCAGTTCCGCAAAGTCATCTTTGCAGTTTTTGACGAGGTCGTTGGTAATTTGATCCACATGAGTAAGTATTTTGATCAGGAAAGCGACACCAAAAATGACCAAAAATGCCCTGGAAAGAGGATCATCGGCGAGATGAAACTATTTGCTTATGTGCCCTGAAGGATTGCTAGAGTACGCACAAGGAAGCCCAAGACAAGGCCGAATAGAGCAGCACCATACGCCGTTTTTTAGCGAGTACTCCGATAAAGCCAAATAATGTTAGCAGCGCAGCGGCACCGGACTGAGAGGTCCATATTCCATACGCAAGCTTATCTCCTTGATCAAAGGCAAAGCCCCCGAGTTTCTCTGAGAAGGATTCTGACCCAATGACTGTGAGTGGGGTAACAGATGAAGAAAGTCACAATGCGCACCATCTTGCCGAAGCATCAGAGCGCCTTGAACGGTGAATATAGCAGCAAATATGAAGTTCAAGATGCTGGAAGCGCAGAGAACAGCTCGAGACATGGGCTATGTGAGCGTAAAGAAACGAAATATCAGTAGATAGAACTGGTCACATATGCGGCAGAGTCGATCGCGTTTATTCACTCACAATGTAGCAGGCCATCTTAGATTGTGAAAACAACCGAGACAATAACGAGGAATGCGGTTCAAAGCGGTAAAAAAAGAAAAAGAGTTAAAGTCGAGAAAATGGAAGGACTGTGAAGGATGGTAAAGGTGTAGGGTAAAACCAAAGAAGGGAGAGAAACCTAGACGAATGGAGGCGCTGCCTGACAGACAAAAAGAGCTTGAGCTCATGGGCTTTATATGGTCAGGCATTAGGCAAAGAAAAGATGACAACAAACAAAAGCGGTGAGTGCTAGTTAATGCACCCGGTACTTTTCCCTCGTTCTTTGGTGGTAGATCATGCAACCAAGCTGCTTCGTTGATAGCAAACAAGTTTAAGGGAGTCTGGCGGCAGTGCTAGACAGGTTCGAAAAAGTATACAGCCACAGCATCAAACACAGTAAGGCTGAGAAGAGCAGAAATGCAAGCACACGGTTCGTGTTTTACAGTGGGAATGATTGTACCGCTCTAAAGGTGATTGTGGGAATGAGAAAGCATCATTCGAAGTGATGGTTATGAACAGTGAAGTATGGACACAGTGGCCATGCGATAGAATGGCAACTTTATTCGAACTCTACCCGGGTTTTCTCATAGCTGTTCTTTCGGCCCCTCCCCTCTTTGTCGTTCCCGCACCCACCTGCTCTCTCCTCCGTCTCGCGCAAGGCTCAGAGCTCGCCGTGTCGCCTATCACCAACCGCCAGCCCGCCGCTACCTCTCGGACTGCCGTACCGGATTGACACAACGCACTCTGCTATGCTGTTTCTGCTGCGCTGGCTGTTGACCGCAAGTTTGAGGACATGTTTTCTGCTCCTTTTATGCGTCTCGGAGTTTTCGAGCCTTTCTTACCTCCCCTCCCTTTTTTTACGTTATAGTACGCTGTATTATATATGGACTGAAATCAATCATCCAACTTCCACCTTAAGACTTACCGTTTTTATGAATACCGCTGTTCTGCTCGCCCCTGAACGCGACCTCGCGACCCAATAACGTGTCCGTGAGATTTCTGTCTTTGATCTCTTTGATTTTTGGCCTGTCCGACTGCGAAGCGACGACCATAGCAACGTTCGCGAAAGCGTACTTCTACTTTCGTTCTCTCGAGTGAGGACGAGGGAATGGTGATAAGGGTAACTGCCTAGTAGGCGAGCTATCAAGCAAAACTTGATCTTTGGCTAATTGTTCTCATAGAATACGACACATTCCGTGTTTGGGTTGACGGCGGCCCATACGGAAGGCATTATGGGCTACTTTTACAGGTAAGTCATGTATCTGGCACATGTATCTCACATGCCAGCTGTGTGGTGATAAAAAGAAGTATGAGGCCCTGCCCTGCGCTAACTCTTTATTGTTGTTCGTTCTTGCTCACTGCTAAATGGAATGGCTATCAAAGTTCTTCACACCCGTGAACTGGTGGCGTTAGTCCACTTTGATATCACTTCTGAAGATCTGACCAAAATAGAAGTTACGGTGCGTCTTTTTTGACTAGAGAAAACAAGAAGATATCAAGTGAATCCCGCTGTTGTTGGAAGATCGATGCGAAGACCCGTATAATTAAACCGGCTCAAACTTCCACTGCTGATTTGGGTTGTCATTGGGCACTCTTTCCCACAGGTTTACTGGCGTCTATAGAGGACTTCAGTTCTACAAATGGACGGTAAAAGAAGCAATTGGCTTACTCCATTTGCATGATTGCAATTCGCAAGGTCTGCTACAAACTTCAGCTCAGTGCCGTAAAAGATTCTGATTACCAGTAGCAGTGTCAGCGTCAGTATCCGGGAAACCGAAAGGAGAACGCAACGCACTGGAACACGTCGTCAGTATTCCCGTAATGGCGGATTTCCCATCCAGACTGATGTTGCTGGCCTCGAAGCGCGATGCCGTTGCTCGGGTGAATGTATCCAATGCCGAGAAAGTTACCATTCCCACAGTTCACGAGCTGCCACTTGTCTCCGTCTCGCAGGGCTAACCACTAGAGCGCAAGTTGCGATTATTGTTATATTCATGTGAGAAGACGAAGAGAAGAGCGGTGTATGGACCATACATGTTGACTAGCCTCGTCATTCTGGTCATGACCGACGATGGACTTACTGTCGCCACCCGAGGCAAGGATAGTGCCACTGTGGAGGTTCCGGATGCGGTACTTGGTGTTATGTTCGATATAGGTGTACATGGCCTGTGATTGGCAAGAGAACGATCAGTAGTATGAGTAGACAGGCAGTGAAGAGCGAACAGTGTGGTCAATCCGGGAGGGTAAAGTTAAATTTGGTGTAGAAATGGGAAGTGCAGTGGTAAATGAGAGCCTCTCGTTGAAGTCTGCACTTTTTGAGTGGATGGCGAATGGCCACCGTGGACAACTTCATTTCGCAATGGACGCTTTCCCTACATTTGTTCTGACAGTTCTACAATCGGCTCCGGCACATTCCGACATTTGATGGTGCTTACAGTGGGAAAGACCGAGCATTCATTGTCAATATCCGACGTCAACTTGGGTTTTTTTTAATTAAAAAAGAAACTCGACTGATGAACTCCAAGTAGGTCGGTTTTTGATCCCATTATTTGATGACATGCGCAACATCGGCGGCCCGACTTGCCTGCCTTTTCCCCAAAAGGATACTGAAGTGACAAATCCTGGGTACCAAATACCAAACATGTCTTATAGTACTGTAAAACTAATTTACCGCCCACAACACAACTAACCCCGCCCGGTTTCGGCGTTCAGGTGTTTGTTCCTAGTTACGATGCCATGATCTTCATTTCAAGTTTTGTTTCACTTTTGACCGTTTAGCTTTTGAAAAAGTTACAACATTTTCCATACGTATTGTACTTTCCAAGACAGGCCCAGTGGACAGAGAAAAACCCAGGGTACTCTCGCTCAGAGTCGGGAACTAAGAGACGGTATGCAGGCGGACGTGAATAATTTTGGTTGGAAGAGTATCCGAATGGATATAAACGACGAGGTATCAAAACGTAATGATTTTGAGGAGGCAAAACACGGGTGACTGTATACATGGCTTATAATGAAGGAAATATCGCAAAAAGATTCAAGAATCAACAAAACGAGCGATGTCAAGCATGGGTATTAGTCCAACATATAGACTATTGACAGGAAACTCAAACGTGTACTTTGAATAGTCAGCCTACTTACATAGGGAATTCTCCAGGAATAGTCTGCTTCCGCCTCTCTGGGTGATGATAGTACGTCGAGTATCGGTGCTTCCGCGGAGATCCTGGTGGGTTTATCTCGCCTGTTACTGAGGAACCGGCTTGTCCCTCTCCAGGTGGTATAGGCCTCGACAACACAACAGAATTGCTGTAGTCTTCTGAGTCGGAGTCGGACCCTACATCCTCCATCATCCAGTCCGCGTTATCCGGTAGCATAATCACGCCGGACGCGTCATCGAAGCTGAGGCGACGGTGTAACGACTGGTTTCCACCATCGCTGGGTTGCGCACGACGATGGTTCCGCCATGGGTTTGCTTCCGCGCTCCCCTCGCTTGCTTGGCCGTATTCGTCATTCCCAATGGTTGGAGTCGTGGCTGGTAGCCCAGATAATGGCGAGCGGGGTGTCTGACGAGATGCACCACGCGGTGCAGCAGAGAAACGTCGACGCATGGAGAGTACAACCGCGTCACCTCGGTTAGCATGACCTCCGTTCATGTGTTCACGATTGATAAGAGTCTGTCCTTTCTTGAGGGGTAGCCACGGCTGTGGGAGTACACCATTCAATGCCGGGTGACCATACCGACGCTTTCCGGTGCTTTATGGCCGGTTAGACTTGATAGAGGGAAGGGCCAAAGGGCACTTACTTGAGTACACCGCTGTACCAATTGGCCATTGGGGGTTGTGACTTGCATAGAGCTCAGTATAAAGTAACAATTTGGAAGTAGAATCTACGCACGTAATCGGTACGATCATCTTCTGGGGCAACATAGAGCGTTTCATCATTTTGAGCATACCTACGACGGCTCAGGTTGCTACAAGCAATGTCAACAGAGCAGGCATCAGGGTCTGTCCTCAAGCTCACCTTTGGGACCAAGTGACAGCATGTCCCAACTTCAAATGGGTGACATCGGCTGCATCGGCACCACGCTGAACCTCGCAGACGGAGCTGAGGCTGACATGTTTGCTGAGCGGCATGAACGTGCGATGCATGTACCAGCTCCAGACGACTGTGCCGCCAATGAGCGGAACACAGAGCGAGGAGAGAATATACGCCTTGCGCAAGATGAAGATGCCCGTTTGGAAAGTTAGGAAGACGAGTACTCCCCAAATTACGCGCACGAATGTGATTGGCCAAGCTTGTCCTTGAGACTCGTAGGGTTTGTAGAACACTGGATGCAAATTTAGCGAGCCATTAGTATCGTTACTAGTTGGGAGCTTACCAAAGAGCAGTTTGTACTTGTACACTACATAAGCCACACCAAAGTATATAGCACCAAAGATGAGAATAAGTGGTTGAACCACGCTGTACAAGAGCGTAACAATAAACACAAGAATGGCTTGAGGATAAACAAAGCCATAGTTAATCATGGGCGGCGCATTGAGCTCAGCGAAGTCTGTAAGTTGCATTTAGGTAATAGTTTAAGCGAAATATTTAGTCTTGCGTACCTCGCGGAGTGCGTGTAACAAACATAAGATATATAAAGCGAGGAACGACAAGCCCAATGTTCAATAGTTGGAGAGGCATGATGCCAATACCTGATTGTAAAGATAAGTTTAGATTATATTTTAGAATAGATCAGAGCACAGCACACACCTTGTAGTATCACGTAAGACAAGAAAAAGTGCCTAAACGTAGCACGTTAGATTCCAAATAATACATCAACAGGGAAAACTGACTTTGCGCTGCCTTTCGCTAACGCTTGAGCAATCCTCTCAGGAATGCTTGACGGGGAATTGGCGAGATCTCGGAGCAGTTGCCAGTAAGTGCTCGCAAGCAGGAAGATGAACACGACATTCACAAACAAAAAGAGGAAGTATCTATCCACGTTAGGATTCATGCAGGTACTCTTGAGGAAATGACGGAACCTACTTTTTCATGAGCGAATACTCGATCAGACTACGTGCCCGAATCCCTTCAACATAGCTCAAAGCTACAATATTACATCAGCGTCACTGATCGCTGCAAGTACCAGCCCATACCTTCAAGCAAGAAAGGTAACGTAGCATTCAGAAGAATAACCCCCACAGAAGGTAGCGAGTTCTGAACTACTGCGCGCACGCTTGTGTTCTTGTCGATTAAGTCTCCTAGCCACGGCATAACCCTTTTGATTTCATTATAGCTCAGCAGAGACGCAAGGGCCGTAATTGGAAAGATCCAGAAGAAGAATAGCAGAGACATACAACCCAGGACAAAGAACTTCCTCACTCGGCGCGACTGGGTAGTATAAGTCATATTCGACCAGATGATATCCCTAGGCTCTGGCGCCTGGTGCGTTTGCAATTCGGAGGGTGAGGCAGCGTGGCATGTCTGAACGGCGATCTGAGCCGACGACATCTTCTCGAAAGTGACAAATGCAATATGTGTCGCTTTGAACTTTCCCGTCCTGCGGCGCTTCTTCACGGCCTCGTCGAGCTCCTTGAAGCGCTCGTCGAGATAATCGAGCGCATCCACCTTGGGCCCAAACCAGGCCTTGCGCATCGTTGGCCGGTCGCGATGAGGGACAACAAAGCGGGCCTGCTGTTGTTGGCCAGTCTCAAGCGCCTGAGATTCAACGTCGATGAGGGGGGCAACGACGTTGTTGGTTGGGTCGTAGGACTCGACCGTACTCGGATTCCCGACATACTTGACCCACTCGGCCTCGAGCCGGGTGAGAGCCTCGGTGCGGGCATCAAGAAGGCGCTTGAGCGAGTCAACTTCACGCACGACACTTACACTCTCAACTGAGAGCCCCATGTTCTCGAAGTACTCGGCAAGCATACGCTCGCCTCGAAGGTGAGGTGGAATGGACGTAACCATCACCGTGCGCGCAGCGATGGAGTGCACAAGCTCGAGAGAGAATAGCTGACGTGCACAAATAAAGCGACGGTAGTTCTTGTAGAGAGACCAAAGGCAGAGGATAGTGAAGAAGTACGTGAAGAGGAGGTGGAGCGAGAGATAGGAGTTGGCGTCGGAGATGAGGTCGAACCAATCCCGTTCATGGGGTGGTGGTTGAGTTGGAGTTTTGTCAGCGTAAGAGGGCGTGCAACCCCAGTCGTCGTCGTCATCATCGCCATCTTCATTGTAATTACTCTGGGAGGTGATAAGTACCGTCATGCGGTCTGAGCATATATGCGCGCACCTTATAGTTGACAGGCATGAGGATTGTGATAGCAAAAAAGGAGCAGGTAGAGAACAGGACAAATCCAGTACGAAAGAAACTCAGTAGCTGCATGTGTCTGCCTTAATCGGTTGCATACTTCGGTGATGAAAAGGGGACGCACCACAGCTGCATCCAAACCAACAATTTGTAGGATTGTGTACTCCGACGTGCGAATGGTAGGTATAATCCAGCCAAAGAAGGCCTGTTGCGCGTGAGCCTCGTGGGGAGAAAACCCTACCGGATAGCTGTTTAGTCACGAAAAATAGTGAGGACAACATAGGCGAACTCGCACCTTTCAACTTGGTACGCGGTGCAAAAAGCAACGGCCATCGCGTACGCCCATACGAGAAAATCAAGAAAGAGGCCAGGCCAAGTGTGCTTGAGAGCAAAAGCTGTGTCTTAAACCACGGCCCTTCAAACTTGACTACAGAAAACATTCTCTTAATTTCGTGTGACGATCATGAGAAGACGAGGTCGGCGCACCAGTGGGCGGGGTGCCAGGAGGAGCTCCGCCCCCACCATTATCGTCGCAGCCAGTGTCATTCGCGAGTGCGCGAGCGACGACGCCGAGAGCGGTATCCATGGGTATTCGTGGGACTAGAAAAAGAGTAGAGTAAGAAGAAACGCTCCGCGACGGGCGACGACAGTTGCAGAGCGTGGTCCGCGTGGAGTGAGGTCAACGCCCAGATCCTCGGAGCTTCGTGCCGATCCCGGACCCAAAGAGGCCCTGCTTCCCGACCACCACCCAACTCTTTCAACTTTCCTAGGCTGGCGTAGTATATTGCTCTCAATTTTTGTCTCTTGTCCTACATAGCTTATCAGCACTGCTTCTGATCTCCTAACAATGCTAAACGTCCTGCGACACACCTCTCGAACCCGCATATACGCTGCCCGCTCAACAGCATACAGAATACCCGTCTTTCGATGTGGCTACAGCACATCGCAGTCGGACGCTCTCGAGCTGGACGATGCACCGATTTTGCGAATAGTTAAGAGCAGAGTTGGCGAGCGGGCGCGACTGCTCTCCGAGGTGTGTTATTTTATGATTTGGCAAACGGGCGCACGTATTGAGCAAGTTCATTTAGCTATCCGCCGACATGTCCTCCCCCTCAGACATTGCCAAAATTAAGAAAATCAAGGCTCTTGAGCCTGTTGCAAATGCGTGGAAAGAATGGACCAGTAATCGCGAGGTGCATTTTTCTTGTTCGAGTTGTAAAATGTTTTTGTTCCTCAACCACGCCTACAGTAGCTTCTGCGCGAGACCGTACCCCTTTTAGACGACCCAGACCCGTCGTTTCGTGCACTCGCAGTGGAAGATCACACCCGTCTGTCTGAAACCTTACATGAAGGTGTAGAAAAGACCTTTCCAGAGCTGCTCCTCTCCACTTCATCCACGACAGGCTACTCCGCCCTCATGGAACTCAAATCGGGCGTTGGGGGCTCGGAGGCTTCCCTCTTTCTCGGAGAGATGTTGCGGATGTATGAGCGCCTCGCGGCTGATGCGGGCTGGAGAGTGACGGTGGTCTCGAGCAATGAGACCGAGAATGGCGGCGTGAAGGACGCAGTGGTAGAGGTGGAAGGTCAAGGTGCGTACGACACTCTTCGGTGGGAGAGCGGCGTGCACAGGGTACAGCGCGTGCCAGCGACAGAGACAAGTGGAAGGACACACACAAGCACCGTGGCAGTGGTTGTGCTGCCCGTTGTCGAGGAAGTTGAGACGGACGGAAAGGACGACTTGTTCAACATGGAGGATGTTAGGATTGAGGTCATGCGCGCACGAGGTGCTGGCGGACAGGTAAAATGTTGTGCTCTACGTATTCAGTTATGCTGAGACAAGTCTCAGCACGTCAACAAAACCGAATCTGCCATTCGTCTAACTCATGTCCCTACTGGCATCAGCGTCTCAATGCAAGATGAGCGGAGTCAACATCAGGTTGGCACTGTGTCTTCTTCACTTTCGCGCTCGCTAAGATTTCCTATAGAATAAGCGCCGTGCATTCCAAGTCCTTCGTGCACGCCTCATGGATCGTAAACTTATTGAGGAACAAGAGCAGCGCCGTGCAGTTCGTCGGAACCTTGTCCGTGGTGCAGATAGAAGCGAGAAAGTGAGAACGTATAATTTTGCTCAAGTGAGTGGTTCATCTACGTATCATTATTTAAGAGTTGAAACTGAGATCACGCAAAGGATCGTGTAACAGATCATCGTATTGGATTGTCGGTGAAAAACCTACAGCAGGTGATGGAAGGCGATGCGTTGAGGGATATTATTGACGCTCTGAAGAAGCACAATGACCAAGAGGTGTTGGAAGATATGTTGGAGGGAACATCACAATAAAATAGTTGATAACAGTTTCGCTCATACGCGTTTAGATATTCATGTTGTAACTTGGTTGGGCATCGAGACTCTTCGTTGAGGCTGCCACACGTAAAACGTAAAAGGGTTGTTAACCCGGGTACTAGATTCATGCGCTCACTGGTGCCGCGTAACCTCATTCTTCACTTTCTTCAGCTACCATGGTAGGCATCCACCATCATACATGTTGCTCAAACTTACGATTAATCACTATTGAGACTTATAGGACCTGGATCCTTTGCAAGACACAGTACCGCCACGCTATCAATATGAGTCGGACGACGAAGATGAATGGGACCCTACCACCTCAGCTTCGTCAGACAACAAACCCCCACCGTCAACCGACGTTAAAATCGTGCCTGAGCTCGAAAAAAGACGGCCTTTGGTGCTTGTTTCTGGGAGAGTAGGACAATATTGGGGCTCAGGTGCTGACTTGGGCGAGCAAAAAGGCGGGGTGTATGTCAATAACGTCCAGGTATGTGCATGGGTCTTCCAGGAAGTAAAGTTGTGCATTCTGACTATATCTGTAAACAGGTAGGGCTGATTTTTGAGCCTATTTGGACGCATTCGTTTGTCATCGTGTCTGAGGCTGGGACTACGTTACCTATTTGGAGTATGCATAACTATGCAATCTCCATTTTGGAGATCCTGAAACCCACGAAGTGCGTAACTATGCTTTCTGTACACGAACCTAAGAGAAAAACAGTATCCTGACTACTGTACAGGTTGAGCCTAATGGACTTGTATCCCTCCCCATCGTACATCACGTCCGATCCTATCCTTCCGCATCAAGCGCCAGTCAGATATCTAACCACGATACCAGGATGGAAACCAAAAGTACGTGTTGTGCCCCAAGCTCGTTACGCTTATCCAAGTATCTCAGACTGATTTTTACTCTCCGCTCAGCAACCTCAAATACATCCATTTTCCTCTCCAAATCTGCTGCAGGCTACCTCGGCAGCGTTCCTCGCGCTCGCCTCTCTTCCAACCTTCTCCCTATCATCCACTCTCGTACTTGTACCCTCCCAACACATCCCACCTCCACCTCCTGCAATACTGAAGCCAACAGATTATAATATGTTAGTCGGTGCAGGCTCCGCCGTTGATTGGCAGGAAGAGGACGTGAGAGCAGCGATGACTGTGCTATTTGATACTGTTGGGGAGGAGGGTTCAAAGGTAAACTGGAAGGCACCAGAGAACAAAGGAGGGGAGATAAGCAAAATGAAAAGAGGTGACGTTGGCGACGGTGGGATGTATATTTGAATTATGTATTTTATGTAACACTTGGTCAATCACCTGTAACCTGTTTCTGACCACAGCTTTTGATGAATTTGGTGCGTATAGGTGCCATATCTCAAGGCCTCAATATGTGAGATTTTGCCCACAACTCAAACCAAAACTCGTGTAATACTGCTTGTTGGATACCATCTGGTGGCGACACCATCGGCTGCCTTCAACGTCCGATATGTCTGCGCCACTGCAAGTTGCTTCCTGAAGAAGCTTTTTGACTCCATTCTCACTCCTCCCTAAACATCATAAATACGTAGCATATCACATCAACGAGATGTGGCAAGACGCAACCTTCTATTTTCCTTGGCCTTTTCAAGCTTTATCATGTCCCAAATCTCAAATACTCTCGCCAACCAATCTGTTGAACCAGAGGAAGTAGCTCATCGCATCGTCATTGCCTGCGACAACGCCATCTCACAGGCGTCCAAAGACCAACTACCTGCAACGGATGCGGATACTCCAGGGCTGGAAGACTTCCTCTGGCAGCTGTGGAATGATGTGCTGGACACTGCTCAGAGTTCAGATGTAGGCCAGCCACGACTCGTTGAGATTGTGCGGCTACTGAAAGGTGCGACGCACCACAACACGACCTGGCGAATCTGGGGGGCGGAGACGGACTGGAAGGAGTTACCACTCCTTGGCCCGCAAGCAAGGGAAAGATATAATGGCAAGTTTACTTCGGCATTTATTTGCCTGTCACTGGCGCCTTTGCTGAAGGCGCGGCAGGACCTTCACCAAACGCGAATCTCTCAGACCCGACCGTCCAAGCTTTTCTCGCAGGCGAACGTCCTGATCCATCCAAACCCGATCTCGTAGCAGTATACAATGACTCAGAACGGTGGATCAACCTCAATCATTTCCTTGCACGTCTCTATGCGAGCGTAGTCTGGGACTTTGGTTTATACGGTATTTGGAGCATGCGCGCAGCGCTGGAGGGTGGCGGCGACGACTCTCTAGGTCCAGAATCGCTACGAATCGAGATTGCAGCCGTTTGGATTGTGATTGCAGGAAAAACGATGTACGAATCGAAGGAGAAGTATGAAGAATCGGGCAAAGGAGGTCCGTTGTGGAAGGGTGCCAATGGATATAGTCGTGAAAGATGGGCGTTTTGGAAGAAGCAATTTGAAGAATATCAACAACAACCAAACATAGCAGATTGGGCCTCTAAAGCGATTGAGGTATGGAGTAGCATTACACACAATATATATCGGACTGAATCATTTATTAAGCGGGCCCTTGTAAAGATGAAGGAAGTCGAAAGTTCGTAATTCCAATCAAGCTGCCTTGCAAATCCAAAACTGTGTTTGAATAAGTAGCGACTGTACTGAGTAGAAGTCGATGCCATGTAGCCTGATAATGAAGCACTGTGTCTTGTAACAAACTTCATAAATCATGCCTATTCCGATGGCAAGTTTGGCACTGGGAAATCAGTTTCCATGTGTTCCGCCTAACAACGGTGCTATCAGTTGCCTTTTATCACAGTGCAATAAAAGCGGCGCATCTACTCACATAAGCCCGGAAATGGATCGTTTTTCCGACACTGTTAATTTCTTCAATTTCATCTTTCGTCAAACTATCGACATTCTGCAATGCTGCCATTGACTTGATGTTATCCGGGTTCCCACTCCCTGTGACCGCTACTGCGCCCGTGTCCCTGCACCAGAGAAGCAGTACGCCAGCAGCATCGATCTTGGTCCCTCCACGTCCAGAGACCGCTTTCGCGATACGCTCAAGAACTGGCTTCAATGGGCCTCCATTCGGGTGGCGCAGCAGTGGACTGAGTGGACCATACGATTCAGTGACGATTCCATGTTCCTTCTGGATCTTTAGCACAGGTTCGAGGTGGGCGAGTACGTATGGGTGGTATTCAATCTGATTCACAACTGGTTTGTGCTTCGCGTTTTGCAGAATAAGGTCGAGGTCCTGCGGGCGAAAGTTTGAGACCCCGAGGGATTTGAGCTTCCCTTCGTCTTTCAGTACTTCGAGTTGTTTCCAAGCAGCAAGCAGTTCGCCCTTGGGTGGAACAAATGCTAATTAAATACTTTAGCCTATTCTTTGGGGAAGCGAGGCTATGACTCACGGTTATGAATGAGGAACAAGTCTGGGATAGATCCCAGCTTTTTGGTCGTAGCTTCTACAGCAGCACGTATGTCCTCTACCTTGACAGGATCCTTGTTTGTCGCGCCTCCCTCTTGTGAAACTACGCACAACGTAAGTATTTAATATTCTCAGAAGAATAATCAGCCTATTTACGCTTAGAAGTGACCCATACTTTGTTGCGATCCACTCCAGCAGCGTTGACAGCCTGCCCGGTCTCCTCCTCTGTGCATCATCGTTGATTAGCTGAAAAGACACAAAATTCAAACACGGACCTCGTTCATAACCTTGTGCTGTATCAATATGTCTGATTCCTTCGTCGAGGGCGATCTTCCCTGTCTTCACTGGGTCCTTCTTCATCTGTTTATCGAGCAGAGCAATCTTATAGGCACTTGTTCACTATAACAGAGTACATACGTTGCCGGTACCATTTCCCCAGCTCAACCAGGGTATCTCACGGCCGTCAAGAAGCTGAATTGTAGTAGATGGCATTTGACGAGATGGAGGAAAAAGAGGCTAGTCTGTGAATGTGATCATACGTATGCACCGGATTTATAAGTATGAATGTATGGCGCGTGATGTCACTGAGCTAATTATGACATGTATGTACAGGCAGAGAATCAAGCTCCACGAAGTTTATCTCGGCAATTTGATGTTGATGGGATTTAGATTACTGTCAACAACTTCAGCCAATCATAGGCCGAGTTGATGCTTAAACCCATCCTCCATTTTTTTTTTAAAAAAAAGAATACAGATAGTAAGTAAACAAGTAGCTAGGTAGTATCCCGAAATTCAGCAAGCACCTATAAAGATGCATAGATCGCGCTCATTTGCAAAAACTGAAGCGACTGCGTAGCTGAAATGAAAGAGACATGATGAAGACTACACTTGTTTGAGACACAAGATAGAACGCAGAAAGGCAAGACCCATGACGGTCACATGACATGATCTTCTGTACAGTTTGTCCGAAAATGGAGGCACACCTTTGAACCTTATTTTTCTCCCATCACCCTCGGACCCAGAATACATCCGCCCGGAAAGGCCGCCGTCCACTCTCAGCCACCGCTCCTCCAAAATGGTTTGCATGCACTTAAATATTTTTGCGACCCGTATTGATGTTCTGACAAAATATCTCTTGGGGCTTTGTTCCTATAGCCGAAGGAAATCCGTGATATTAAGCAGTTCCTTGAGATTGCTCGTCGTAAAGACGCGACAGGTATGTTAACAAGTAAGACATAACCGAGTATTCACTAAACTTGTGTTGCTCTGCAGCAACCAGGATAAAAAAGATTGCGCCAGCTAAGCCTGGCCTTAAACCTAAGACCAAGTTCAAGGTTCGCTGCACACGCTACCTGTATACCCTTGCTCTCGACGACCCCGACAAGGCGGACAAGCTTAAGGCGAGCCTCCCACCTGGTGCGTCAACTCGTGACACTCCTTGATACTTTGCTAATATAAATTTAAATCATAGGTCTTAAGATCGAGGAGGTCGAGAAGGCTCCTAAGAAGAAATGAGAGCATATTGCTAGTTTCTACTTCGGAACGGGTAGCCATGTTATCTGATCACAGTTCCACTGAGATTATCCCATGCTTTTACAAGCAGTACGGATGGACATGGTATCAAACTCCTGTCGTCCTTTCACGACTCTGTCCTTTTTTGTTGTACGTTATGCTTATACACACTACCTCGGCATTCATTGTAGCATGTAACTTCCAAAAGATCTGCTTACCGGGCCCTTCGTTTATGCAACATGAGATTGATTACTCAGCAACTCGAATTGTGCAGTGCGAGTCAGCACACATGAGTTAACGAGGAACAGCTCATAGGGCGGAGTTTAGTGCTTCGTGAATAATCCCTACCGATATTCTTTCGTCTACATGCACCGCAGTGTATAACACAATCTGATCATGTGTGTGACCGAAAAGGTTAGTCTGCACTGGTGACACTTTGATAAAAGCCGGACTAGAATATCAAAGTTAGATTGTCCTACACGTTCACCTTTGGCCGCCGCTGTCATTTATTGATCATGTCCGCCGAAAGTCAGTATAAAAGCCACTGGATAATTTTCTCGGCAATGTACATTAGCTGACAATTATTGATTCAACCCTATTCCTCACTTTTGTTGGCTCGTTTGCTTGCAGTACGCCCTCCGATTCCTCCCTTTACTCTAGAAACAGCGACTCAGTAAGCGACGAAAGATAACATTGTAACTGACATACAAAACCTTCTTCTGACCGTTGCCCGCAGGAAGGTTAAGGCAGCACAAAATCTCTGGAACACTCGCGAGCCTGGTCAGATTTCTATTGAAGTCATACATTAAGTACTGAACCCGTACTGCAGCCAAAGTGGCCCTAGCTTATACAGAGGATACTACTTGGCGCAATCGAGATACCTTCCTGGTCGGACGCGAAGCTGCACGCGCCTTTTTGCAAAAGAAATGGGAAAAAGAGCACCTGTACCTCCTCCGAAAAGAGCTTTTCGCATTCACTGAGAACCGCATCGCCGTCCAATTTTTCTACGAGTTCAACGAAAAGCCTGATGGAACGGGACAGTGGTATAGGGCTTACGGCCTAGAAGTAAGCTGATTAATGAAACTTGTTTGATATTGATTGGTTTTATTTACATAGAGAATAGGACTGGACTTTTGAAAAGTCCGGGCTGATGAAGAATAGGCAATGCAGTATCAATGACGTGCCTATCAATCCTGAGGAACGCTGGTTTACAGGACTGGATGCTTCATCAGTTGACGAGTTCATCATTCCATATGGCCATATTTAGACTTCTGCCATGCGTTCCTCAAGAAATATCATCACACTTATATGAATGGCAAAATTCTTCATTGCAATATATACGAGCGCTCTACGCTGTGTGGAACATAAAAGACCGATAGGCACCTATATAAACAACCAGAGAGTGATGGTAAATATGAGACATCATGCCGTGAAGTGGTCACATCGATATAAAATCCATAAAGTACACTTGGGGAGTGAATAATACAAAAGAAAGGAGAAAGCCATGGATGCAGAAAATGCTACATATGAGTATATGTCAATACCGGCTACAAACCAGTGTGTATGACAGACATCTATGCGGGGCCGTTGCAGGAAAAGTGTCCTGCGAAGTGTCTTCAAAAACAAAATGATAAATCAATAGGTGTTTTCTCGACGTCATAGCTTTGCAACAAGCGCCGATAAGTAGTGTCTATTAGTCGACGTTGTGCTTCAAGCAAGTGCGTTCATGTCGACGGAGCGCATCCAATCGGGAAACAGATTCATGGCAGCGAGAACAAACGTAACGCATCTTTTCAAGATGTCTGGCAAGGTCACTTTCGCGGGTAAAGGTTTTCGGAACTGCTAGCTGATCGCACTTTGGACAGCCGGGGCAAGGAAACTCGCCAATAAGCCTTCCATTCTTTCGCTTTGTGCGCTTAAGTGATTCCGAAGGGTGAGTGCCAGAGTAGTCTGGGCGCTTCGAGGCTATGAGCGAGGTTGAGTGATGCTGTCTCGATTTGGGTGCCACTGAGACAGATGGCGGCGGGCCAGAGTATTTTTGGCGCCCACGAGTGGATCGTCTGAGAGTTGGCCCACGACGTCGCGTCCGTGTACCACGCGGTTGAAAATCAGAGTCTGAGTCATCGCCAGTAGCAGCAACTGGAGTAAGAGCACCGCCTACATCATCCACAGCTTCTACCACAGCTGTGTCAAGAAGAGATGCCGTGACAGCGGTTTGGCTAGGTGGTGGTGTTGGGTAGGATACCCTTGTCAGGGATGAATGATGAAGAACAGCGTTTAAATCTGTGATAGGATTGTACGATAAAACTTCTCCCTCGTTGATGAAGGTTTCAGTAAAGGCTAAAGGCGACAACAGATCAGAACCCGAGAACGGAGACGAAATGTGGGATAACGCAGGTGAGGATCGCGGCGATGCTGGAATATCGTTGTCGCTATGTGTGATTGGTGATATTAAACATTCTGGTGGGTATAGAGGCCCAGGAGAAAGCACAAGATCATCACTGTGCTCAATAGTCGAAGCGGGTAGAGGAGTGGAGAATCTTGAGCATGACTCTGGTGATGGAGAAACTGTTTTACTTGTCCGCAGCAGGGACAGCGTATTTAAGTGCAAGTTAGATTTCCAGCCATTTGGTATAATTATGCGAGATGGCTGCATTGAGGTTGGTCCATCTGGCAAATCTATACTTGGTAACGCGGGAGAAACAAGTGGTGAAAGAGAATTGCTCTATAAATATGATATCAGCATAAGAGCACGAGCGAATAGTTAAAGTATAAAGTGAATTGGCCTGAACCTTTTCGAAGCATTCATTTGAATAGGGATATCCGTATATGTAAGGGGTTGGTAGATGTGTACCAAACAGTAGAGACCAGTCTTCACTGCTACAATTGCTCAATTCGAGCTTTTCCTCTTTTAAGTAATTCGTGCTGGGGCTAGAGTCAGAATGCCTAAAATGGTAGTGAATATAAAGCATACGCACAACTCTGTCACCGCCTGAACAGAGTTTGGTAGCGATGGTGTATCATCGATATTATGCAGTGCCATAGAATGTTGTAAGCGTATCAAGGAGGTGCCAAAGGTCGAGGACTTTGTGAGAGATTGACAAAGGACGAGAACGGCGAACTATACCCCTATTTATTGCAACCTATGACAAACGGCAGTCCCCGCGTAGGGTCACAAAGGATACTGGTTCTGGATCTTCTGGAAGGAACGCGTGTTGTTGGTGTGCCGATTCTAAATCCACAGCTACCCAAAAGCGTTAACTAGCCTTGCTGTTTAATTGTTGAGACTGTTGATCGTGCACGCGCCCACGTGTCAATAGGTAAGGCTATGTGACTCAAACCGTGTCATTTAATCCCGGTTCGATAGCAGAGATAAGCGCCGAGTGTTTGAAAAGATTGTGGAGGGACCTATGTGTCAATATCTAAAGCTAGAACTTCATAATTGCACAGAGGCAACTACTGGGTTAGAGTTATGCTAACTCTTTGAGATTGTCAAAATATTCAAGACAACCCACTAGTATGTATATGAACGGCGTTACCTAGCAAAACCCAAGTTAGTGATATGCTGAGCGTCAATCGGTCGAACAGCAGTCTATCGAAAACCCCCTTTTTTAATTTGAAGGAAGCATCACGAAATGGCAGTGAACTGCGCCATGGTGCAGCAGTAAGCACAGCGCAAACAGCGAGGGCGTCTATGACGTAAGTATACACCAAAGTTGGAACGGTTTCTGGACCCTCGATCCTTTGGCTAGGCTATCCTTATTCGATACATCCCGCTTGAGCATGGATCCACCCACAGGGGTGAGTAGTTATCAGTTAGATCGATGGTCACGGACAAGTTTTGCGACCGACTAGGGTTCGGGGCATGCCGGAGTGTAGCACGTGAACGTGTTATTCTGGGGGCTATCTTGGGGTTATCAGCGCCTAAATTAGCCGCTCCTTTCGCTAAGTCTCAGGTTTTACCAAACCAGGCCGATGGCTATGCTATCTTCTTATGTGGAATTAAAAGTATGTTGCTGAGGTCAACCTGTTCTAGAATGTTCAAGCATAGGTGTATAGAACAGCTTTTACATAGAATTCCGTTCCCCGGCTTGTACTTACACATTGAAGGATCAGCGTTTGAAACTAGCTTTTGATGGCACTATAACAGATCCACTAAAACATTCGTGGTACTTAATGGGATGATACATTTTTAAATTCAAATTCAAATAGGAGGTAACCATCCCCTATCCGTCTCCAAAAGCATAATTAAGGAGAGGTTGTTTAATCAAGTCAATACTGATACATCAGATGTTTTGTAGCCACGGACCTAGAGAAGTTGTTTCAACAGTCACGCACCAGGTAAGCCATTGTTCTTGACACTTACTATAATTGACTACGTTGCTGATTGGTGTAAGTACACCGAGGAGCCAGTGATAAGTAATTCAAGGACTTATAATGACATTATGACATGCACATGTCCGGAGCTCTTGAAGTTAACGTAAGTAATATGGGAGACCATACGCTGGCTTACGTCATGAATAGTTCGTCACTGTACTGCCTGTCCTTAACCATGTACATCGCCGTTGTGGCTCATAATTACAATTATAGGCCATATCCATCACAGAAATACGATCAGTAGCTTGATCGAATGGGATAATGATCGATTTGTTTGATGTAAAAACAATAGTTTCAAGCAGAAAAACAGAGAACGGGCATAACACGTATGAGGCTATAATATGACATGGCTAATGAGGACAACAAGTACACCCCCTCGGTCTGGATACGACGATTCCTGAGGGCAGAGAGTAAGCTACAAGAGTAAGATGGTGAAAGCTTCAATAAAATTTACCAATCAAAACAGAATTCATGAAAAATGCACACATCATGCAGCTTGCTCCACGCGGCCCCCTTCAATCACGTCCTTTGGCATACCCCTCCTTGAGCCGCATGCGCCAGGATTCTCTTCATGTCTCCTACGCGAGTTCACACGAAGCATGATACGCTTGCAACGGATGCAGTACTGACGATGAGTTTCACGCGTCTCAGCCATAATCTCCGCAATACGGGCGGCGCTGAGCATTTCTCCACGATGGAGCGTCGTCGCAAGATGCCGAGCGCGATCGCCTTCACGTGTGAACGACTTATCGCACCCAGCGTACGTACACTTGAAGCGAATGCCAGGACCGCGACCAGCACCAGTTGTGGCCCCTGCCCGGGGTACAGGTGAGACTGCGGGCACGCCACCACGCCGAGCAGCTTGTGTCGCGCTGGCAGTAGTCTGGTCGTTACCGGCGTAGCCATCCTCATTCTGCTCGTCGTCTACATCGCCATCGTCCTCACTCTGAGCAACGTAGTACGGTATAGACTTTTTGCGCCGAGTTGATCTCGCACCACCGCGGCTCCGAGATGCACCAGGTCGGCCTTCGGACCCTTCGGAAACGGAGCCCGAGCGAGTTCTTCCGCCACGCCCGCGAGGATTGTTGGCCTCCTCATCGGGATCCCAGGTTGCTGGTCTCGTCAGCAAGTATAGCTCTCCGAGAGTGAGCCCAGTCGCAGGGCGTGGTTTGGCGGATGATGCCCCCACCGGAACTGTGCCGGACGGTGTGTGGGATTCGACACCATTCGTCTTGGGGGAGACAATGTTGGCCTCAATAGATGAGGGGAGTTTGACTGGCGATGTCCGAGAGCGTGGGGGTGCAGCAGCTACGCTCATGGTCGCTGGGGAGGACGTTGAGGAGAGGGAGAATACAAGGAAGGGAAAAGTGGCGAGGCGAGATGAAAGCCGACGAGCGACCGCAGGACGCCACTTCAAGGGAACCTTGGGTTTGTGTGCCGCCCCTGCCCGGGTATGCCGTGGCGCCGAACGCTGATCAATCAATCGATAACAGATAAACCCGGGCCACAGTTGCAAAAACCGACGCGAGAATGGAGGCGTGCTAAGTTGTGCCCCTTTGTACGAGTGTGAGAGCAATACTTGTGGACATTTCTCTCGTTAATTTTTTTTTCGACCGGGGACATATCTTGTGTCTCTGTGCGAGCCTTACATAACTTGTCTCTGGGAATTTGTCAACACATGATCCGCGGCGTCACGCTCGCTCGTTTAGGCGCGTCGGGACGGTGTGCCGAGAAATGGGAAGCTGCCACCCCGTGGAAGGCGGAGTTTAGCTTGCAGTCGCCCAATAACGGCGCTTGTTCGGCCTCACCCGTACATAAAAAGGACCCCTGCTCCTTTTACTCCCTTATTTTGAAAAAGGCAAGTACTCGTGCCTACTTTATAGTTACACGGAGACAACCGCCAGCCCTCACGTTTATCTTCATGTCCTGAAACTATGCGTCAAACTGACGGAACACTCTTTAGACCCGTTCGCTAGCGTGTGATAGGCCAGTTACAATACCGCCTTTTCCCCTCTTCGCCACGCCAGCTCAATGACGTTCATACACGCTGCGTACGCAAGTACGGCACAACGTCCTCCAAAGTTTGTACAATTTGTGTAGGCACCAACTCACGTCCGCCCGGTCCCAGCCCTGCTCCCAGCTGGTCAATCCATCCAGCACCCGCGCGGTCGACCCATATTGCATTCAGCCCAGAGACTCGTGCACCGATCACGTCGAACGGGTTACTGTGGCGTCAACGAAGATCACCATCACAGAATAAGTGGCGCGCGTGTAAAAGGAACGGTGAAATACCTGCTGACCAGCCATACTTCTTCGGGTGAGCTCTCCTTACCTACCCTTTCGAGCAGATTCTGATACATTTTGGTAGAGGGCTTATAGCTTTGGACCTGATCAGCGAGGACAAATGCCGACGGAACAGGGGCAGGGGTAAGCTTCGCACCACGCAGCGCTGCCGAGACCATCTTTTAGACGAGGGACAACCCCGTGGTTAACATCAACAAGTTGTGGCGCACATAGTGTGACCTCACCTCCTGAGTACCTAAGTGGGTATCCTCATGAATTGAGTGTGATGACGGCTTGTGGTCTGTTACTTACCATTGCTAAAAATGATGACTTCGAGATAGTCCACAGCGGAGGCCAGCTCTTGCCAGGCAGGCTCGGCGTCTGGGTGGCTATGTGTAAAATATGTTTGAGTTTCGTACTTCCACTTACAAATTCACGATGATGTACTTGCCACGGAAGTTGGTAATAGGCTGCGAGAATAGCTGATACTGCATCGTCGGAGAGCTTTACACCAACATCGGTGGAGGCATGGCGGAGGCTCTTCTCAGTCACTCTATGAAAGTCTTCATACTTTGCTACCAAGCCCTATAAGCCGAATGTTGACAAATACGAATAGGCACTTACCCATGGAGTTTAACCTCCAAGTGTATCTATAATAGATAATCAGGCTTTGCTGCAAGGCCGTATACTAATCGAATTTTCTGACTCAAGCTGGTAATTTCTCCATAAAGTTGCAATGTTGGTAGACTTGGAGTGTACAAGATTGTCGATGACAGTAAGCTGCTTAGCGGTCGCGCTGGCAACAGCAGAGGTATCGAAAAACGTTCCATATAAATCACATGCCACAACAAGCTTGCCCATGATGATAGTAAGACGAGAGGTTTGTAAATCAAAGGAGAAGTCACAGGACGAGATGCTTGAAGTGGAATGACGTCATTCGCTTAATCTAGCGACATATGTGATGTGCGGAAAAGGCTGATCGGAAGTTCCAAAAGGAGTGCGAATATCATGCATTGGTATATACATGATGCCGAACAAGTCCTCATGTTTACCAAGGCAACATGCGACCATCACGTTCGAACATGAAGAGCATTTAAACTATTGTCCTACGTTCAACGCCTTTTAAGACGAGTACTGGCATCACTAAGAAGTCGAAACGCATAAGCGTTAAATCTAAGTTGTCAGATCTTTTCATTATGTTTAGTATGTTTCTTGTTTTCTGACTAAGAAAGCTTGTGTGACTCTAAGAATCACAAGTTAAGTATGACATATAAAACTGTTCCCTTCGGGATCCCTGGTACTGAAACCAACTGATTCACGCTTGAGAGTGTATCCGAGAGCTTCCCGCACTTGTCATCCTTTTTTTGTCTTTTTAATTATGTATAGCAAGCAAACACGTTGCATCGGACCCCTCGGATCAACAGGAAGGCGTTGATTTATTCATTCAGACGATGTCGAATGTTTCAACGCGGATTCAGCAAGGCATTTGGTTGCGTGCATGAATCTCTGATCAGCTGTGATTGCAAAAAAAGCAAATTTTTTATGATTGTTCACCCCGAATCCTCTAATTTCAGACAGCGATTTTGACACTAGAAATCAATTACATTGCTTACCAACACGATAAAGGGGCTAATATAATCTACGGTCACCACCCCAGTTGACGAGTGTCGAACATACGTACGTGGATAGATGGATAGATGGCAACACTATCTTCGTGTGCTGGAATTGTGCCAACAGTGATGATTACGAGACCAGATTTCTGCACAGATAAACCACCTCATGGTTGTTGGCAGGCGAAAGGAGGTCAGCAAAAGCCTATGACCCACTCAGACGGCTCTAGAGTCCTAGATTCTGGCACGTGAATGCACGTGACGAAGCAGTTATAATCTTCGCGCAGATTTCAGCTTTCTAATGGCGCCCGCTCCGTCCTCCTCTACATTTCTCGATCCCAAGACCGCTCTTGAGCATCTCAGCGCGTATGAGCGCCTCGATGGGCTCTCCGCCGAGGAGCTTATGAATTCCCGCATCCATGGCGGCCTCACCTACAATGACTTCCTGCTGCTACCAGGAAAGATTGATTTTCCCGCATCTGCTGTGATTGCTGAGAGCAAAATTACTCGCAATATCACACTCAAGACGCCGTTCATGAGTAGTCCTATGGATACTGTGACGGAATCTGAGATGGCGATTGCATTGGCAGTGAGTGCACGGCTTTTTCAATTTAATCTCATTTTTTTCTGATGAGTTCCCTCGCTTAACTTCATTGCTAGCTTCTCGGTGGCATCGGTGTTATACATCACAACCAAACAGCTGAATCACAAGCTGCCATGGTTCGCCGCGTAAAACGCCACGAAAATGGTTTCATATCCGACCCTGTTGTACTTTCACCTGACCATCTTGTGGAAGACGTCCTCGACATCAAGGAACGCAGTGGTTTTAGTGGCATCCCAATCACGGGTGAGTGTCATTTCAAAACAATGCCTTTGTGATGGAAAAAACACTATAACCTTCGTCCTGCTGAGTAACGCTTACTGCGTGGCATGCGGATGTTTAGTGCATGGCTTTTCTGAATTTCGCATCAGTTGTTGGGTTGGGCAATTACTAAACGACATCAACTAGATAACGGCCGCCTGGGTGGGAAGCTTGTTGGCATAGTCACCAATCGCGATGTTCAGTTCGAGGCACCTTCGATGTCTCTTTCGAAAGTTATGACCACCGATCTTGTCACCGCGCCTCAGGGTGTAACTCTTGCCGAGGCGAACGAAATTCTTCGCTCGTCGAAGAAGGGCAAGCTACCAATCATCGACAGCAATGGCTGTCTTACCTCGCTTGTTGCGCGCTCAGATCTTCTCAAAAACCAGGCGTATCCACTTTCTTCCAAGTCTAGGGACACGAAGCAGCTCATCGCAGCGGCTGCCATCGGAACACGACCTGCCGACCGCGAACGTCTCTCACTCCTCGTTGAGGCCGGACTGGATGTCGTCATCCTCGATTCTTCTCAGGGAAACTCGATCTTCCAGCTCGAAATGGTGCAATGGATCAAGAAAACATATCCGCAGCTGGAGATTATTGCCGGCAACGTGGTAACCCGTGAACAGGCAGCGTCCCTCATCGCCGCCGGCGCCGATGGTCTTCGCGTTGGTATGGGTTCGGGTTCAATCTGCATCACCCAGGAAGTCATGGCGGTTGGTCGTCCGCAGGCGACTGCCGTCCATGCTGTTGCCGAGTTTGCGGCAAAGTTTGGTGTCCCTGTTATCGCCGATGGTGGTATAAGCAATGTCGGTCATATTGTTAAAGCCCTCAGCCTCGGTGCCGGTGCCGTGATGATGGGTGGTCTTCTTGCTGGTACTACCGAGGCCCCGGGAGAGTACTTTTACCACGAGGGCAAGCGTGTCAAAGCTTATCGTGGTATGGGCAGTCTGGTTAGTCTATGTCTGTTGTTTCTCTGAGCAATGTTATTGACATCCATGTTTAGGAGGCTATGGAGCAGGGCAAGCCTGGTGCACCAGCTCCCAAAACCAATGGCGTCAGCCAAGGCAAATACCCAGCGAAGAAGAAGAATACAACCCTCGAAAACGCTGCTACATCGCGCTATTTCTCTGAGAGCTCTGCTGTGAAAGTGGCCCAGGGAGTATCTGGTGATGTGCAAGACAAGGGCAGTGTGACGGCATTCATTCCATACCTCTATGCCGGCCTCCAGCACTCTCTGCAGGATATTGGTGTCCGTAGCATTGCAGAGCTGCAGAACGGCGTGCGAGATGGCAAGGTTCGCTTCGAACTTCGTACTGCGAGTGCTCAGGTTGAGGGAGGTGTGCATGGTCTAAATTCTTACACAAAGCGCCTGTTCGCTTGATGTAGTTTTTTTTTCTCTTTTTGGCTATAGATGCCGCCTCTAGTGTTTTACTGTCTCCTTGTTTTAGTCTGGAAAATCAGCATTGTTCTGTATTCGTTTGTATTTTCGGGAATCAAGCTCCTCGGTGAAAAAATCGGGTTTGTTGGAAGCGATATCCGTGTGTGTCATATCCATCACAACGAAAGCGGGGCATCAGGGATAGGTGAGAGAGATTGATCATATGATGAGTCTACGGAATGTTGTATGTATTATAGTTAATAGTGAGTACATCGTACTCAGGAAACCTATTCCTATTTCTCGTGTTAAAAAGGAATGAAGGTCTAATTGCTACATAACGAATTGAATAAGCCTTACTTCGCTATAAAACACATATGTATCAAACGTTAAAATCTGAGCATGTGCGATAAGCCCATGACAAACGTTGTGTGAGCTTTCCATGTGATCTCCTGCTTTAACTGCTGAATGAACCGCAAATATTGTCACAAATTTTACTTAGCTGTGCAATTACTGCATCCTTTGAGCGTGTGATACAGCAGGTGCGGTTGAGACTGATAGATTCCGGGTCCTGGGTAACTCCGGCGATAAGCAGGGTACGCTTAATGCACGAGCGGTTTTATTGAACAATTCACTTACATAAAGGGCTAAGGTTTGCCTGGTAGCGTGCACAAATGTGTTTCTTAGGGCCCTGTTTATTCGGCTGTTCCAATGGAAGTTCGAGATCCACTAGAAGGAGGTTTTGGCTGAGATGCCGGATCACTGGAAAAACGAATCTGGAAGGATTAGGAGAGCAGAAAGCCCATAATTAGAACGGCTGCTCGAAGGGCTGCGGCGTCACACTTCAACAACCAACTTGGTATGAATGAACTTCAGCTTGGTAAGTGGATCAAGCCAAGTCTGATATATTTTCTGAGCCACGGAGGGTTGGAAGCGCGAGTGAGTGGCATTTGATGAGGCTGAGAATACAGCGTTCCGGCAAATCTTCAGGAATATGTACAGATCACCACGTAATATCGTTCCAGCGGCCTTTCAGCTCTTCCGGGCCCCGCCAATTCCCTTCCAACTAACTATCCGTTTTTCGGTAACCGGTGCCCCCATATTTCCTGCCAGAATCGCCTGTTTTTAAAAGCCGCTGGAACAGCTGAACGACTCTCTGCGAGCCCTTGTCAGAGTAAGAAATCCGTTTTTCCTCAATCTTCTAGCGGATATGATGCGTTGATATCTTGATGCGCATAGAGGTGGCGCACGATTTACAAGCAGTGTTGATACCAAGATGTTCCAGAAAGAAACATTAATTGTAGATAGAAGTATGGTAAGCAATAATCTGGCCCCGAGCAGTCCTAAAAAAAAGGGCGATTTGGTCCGGCCGTGGATGTGTGTTATCCCTGGACCTAAGTAGGACCCATAGAAAGGACACGCTGTGCCTGCGGTGCGCTCGTGTGCTGGTGGCGTGGGATGACGAATGTTGGAGCCCCGAAAGCACATGGTTTGTGACGATGTGACGTCCCAAACCTCTTCAACAAGCGTCGATGACTTAACAAGTAGCCAGTTAGGGCATGAACAGTGGAGGGCAGCGTTCCAGTGGGAGTGACGAGCTAGGTGGGCGGATGGCGGCGGAGGCTATGAGTGGGGTGTGGCGGGGCTTTCGGGAAAAAGGCACGCGAGCCACCCTTCCCATGGTCCAAGGAACCGCCCGGGCCTCCTTTGCCGAGTCCCGCTGGTTGCCGGCTCGGCTTTGCCACAAACTATCAAGTATAGAGACACTCAATCCCCTCCTTTCCCTTGGCCATATCCCACGAGATCTATATCGCTACAACTCATACTATTGACCTCATAGGTTCTACTGCTTACTTTGTCTCTTGCTTCTGACTTTGGACTTTGGTGTCTATATCGCTTGCTCATCCCTATCCTACAAGTCTCGTCTGCACTGCATCTTGTGAAGCTTTAGTGGCAAACGACGTTCGATTACTTGAAGCTTATCTCCATCTATCATCGCTTCCCTACCCAAAATATAGAAAACGTATACTATAAATCCTTCTTATCACGGCGGACTTCAAGGAAACGGTTTCGGAGAGGCATGAGATGGCCTCTACCGCCTCACCTGATTATGTGAGGAGGTCCCTGAGTTACTCCTCGCAGCAAGACAAGTCTGTCGGTCCGTCACTAGAGATAGCGCTGAGGCTGAAAACTTACTAAAGTAATTCTTGTGTTACTCCAGAGAGTGCTGAGGTTCGCTGGTCAACGTTAATGTCATAGCCGTTCTTGCCAAATATTTATGGGTTCTTGTGCTATCCGACTTTCTCACAGATACGAACCGTTCGTTCAGAGTTTGGCACATTTGACCCAAACATTGACCAGGACGCAGAAGAACTAGGCACGTTTATTTTGTTTGTACATTTGAATTATCTCAGCTGAAGACACTGTCTTTTCAGATGATGACTCTCCCTATCCTGAAGTTCGCTCCGCAGTCGCAAATTTTGACGATCCCTTGATGCCTGCGTCCACGATCAGGACATGGGTTTTAGGGATTCTGTGGGCCATCATTCTTCCAGGGGTCAACCAATTCTACTATTTTCGATTCCCTTCTATCGTCGTCTCCGCTGTGAGTAGTGCTGTCCTGGCTACGGAGTGATTGCTGACATATGCTTGCTCGCAGCTCGTCGCTCAGCTTTTGTCCTTTCCTCTGGGTCGAATATGGGCCCGCTATGTACCACGTTGGAAGTTGTTCGGCCACTCACTCAATCCTGGGGAATTTACGATCAAGGAGCACGTTTTGGTGACAGTAATGGCAGGCATGTGCCACTTTTCTACATCCAAAACACTTTTTTTGACCACTTCTTCCAACAGGAGTTGGATCAAATTGGGCATACGCGGTAAGGATCCTACATCTAGCCAAATTTCGGTTATACGTTTAAAATACCTATGACATATCTGACACGACCCTATCCTACTTGTTGACTTGCACAAACATCAACTAGTCCGATATAGTGGCCGTGCAGCGGATAACATACCATAAAAAGACAACGTTTATCTGTGAGTACAATGCCTCGCGGCCAATAGGTACCTAATAGACAACGTTCTTTAGATCAGTGGCTACTCGTGATGTCGACCCAATTAATTGGCTTCTCTATGGGTGGAATTGCTCGAAGGTTCGTCGCTGATGCTAATTGATATCACTTTGTCGCGCCAACTTATCTCCAGGTTTCTTGTTGCACCTGCATCTATGATATGGCCGAAGTGAGGCTTCATCGTCCACTAGTTAGGCAACTCTGACAATATTTAGCACGCTTGTGTCTTGCGCCTTGTTCAACACTCTTCATTCTGCTAATTACCCTGGCATTGGTCAATATAACGGTATGAAGCGAGAACGTTTCTTCCTTATTGTCTTTCTCGGCGCTGCTATCTGGCGTGAGTCTGTTCTCATTTGTTAAATTATGCCGCACGCTTACGTGACAAAGATATATTTCCTGGGTTCTTGTTCCAAGCTTTGAGCTTTTTTACATGGGTATGATATCCTATCGTATCATGGCGCCGTGACTTCGTCATTAAACAGCTTACTTACCCTTTTCAGGCATGCTGGATAGCACCTAACAATAAAGTGAGAATAATTTGTTTAATGCAATAGACAATCATTTGATATATGGGGTTGCGATAGACAGTCAATCAACTATTTGGTTACTCACATGGGCTGGGTTTCTCGCTTCTCACATTTGACTGGAATCAAATCGCTTATACTGGCTCTCGTACGTGAATTTTTTGTAGGCTATTGTGATGTACTGACTAGTAGCTCAGCCCTCGCAACACCATGGTGGGCAGAAGCAAATGTTGTTGTAGGATTTGTGTTGTTTTACTGTAAGCATGTGAAATTTCTATTATCTATTGACTCACCATCAAGTATAGGGTTGATCACTCCAATCCTCTATTTTAGCAACGTACTTCATTCTCAGTGAGCCTGCTGTCGCAACCATGCTTCTATTCATTGACTTGCCCTACAGATATATGCCCATATCATCTCGGACTATATATGATAGGTTTGCACAGGTAAGAGGATAATGTGGTCTGAAACAACGACTTGATTAACAGCTTTATAGAAGTACAACGTATCAGCAATCTTGAATGAAAAAGGCACGCTCGATTACGAGGCTTACAAGCAATATAGTCTGCCGTTCCTTTCGTAAGTCTTGTGTTAAAACCAGGAGTTACATATGCTTGTAGCTCACATCTGGTGTAGTATTACCTTCGCGATGTCCTACGGAGTCTCGTTTGCAAGCGTAACCTCAACATTGGTGCATGCTGTTCTTTACTTTCGGAGACCAATCATGACCCAGTTCCGACGGTCGCTCCGAGAGCAGCCTGATATCCATGCACGATTGATGTCAGCATATTCTCAAGGTAAGTTCTTATTGTCATTACGAATTACAATCTGATAAGTTTTTAGTACCAGAATGGTGGTATGGATGCCTACTGGGTAATAACTCATTGATCTATCCGAGACATGCTATGAAACTCATACGAACAATCTAGTGATAACTTTCGCCTTTGCATGCATATGTATTCAGGTTTATGAACCTCAAATGACTATTTGGGCATTGGTTATTGCATTGATTATCTCCCTCATCTATGTCATTCCTATCGGTACGCTTGTCTCCGCATCTTCTAAATACTTTGGTTAATTGTCACCCGTAGGCATGATTAAAGGTATTTTCCTTTTAAAAAATAAAGGCTTTACTTTCGATCTTATTTTTCCTAGCGACTACAAACCGTGAAGTGGGCTTGAATGTTATCACCGAGCTTATTATTGGCTATATGCTGCCCGGAAGGCCAGTTGCGATGATGATGTAAGTTTTTCTCAGACAGAGCTTGTCATCAAATTGCTAACTATTGCTTAGGTTTAAGGTTTGTCGCACACTGCATTTTTCCAGTATTACATGTTCCTTATGTTTATCTTAGACATGGGGATATATCGGCATGTCTCAAGGTAAGCAACAAAAACCAAAATGATAGAACTTTACTCACTCATACTCAGCCATGATTTACACCGCCGATTTTAAAGTAAGTGCTGCATTTGAGCAAACAAAGAGTCATGCTTAGATTCTGTTGCAGCTTGGCCATTACATGAAAGTTCCTCCTCGCCCAATGTTTTGGGCTCAAGTGAGTAAAGTTGCACAAAACAATCACACCACTTCTCAGTTGATTTTAGGTTGTTGCTTCGGTTGTCGCTGGTACTGTACAACTTGGTGTCCAATCTTGGTACACATATATTAGTACCTGAGGTATATGACAACGATGTTGATGGTGATATTATCTAGGATGTTTACACATATTTCCAACATATGTGACGAACATCAAGATCAGGGGTACGAAAATGTTCTTCTTCCTGAACCTTTTGGATGAATCGTGCAACCCAGGTTTATCTGCGCCGGGACCCATGTCTTTGAAACTGCATCCGTCTTAGTAAGTGGCCATTTTACGATCGTGAATACAAGCTAATGACGTTCTAGTGGGGGTGAGTTGAAAGCTTAACGAAAGCTAGTGGTCTATATCTCACTTCTTGATATATAGTGTGATTGGGCCGAAGGCACTTTTTTCTCGTGGGGGTTTTTACTAGTGAGTATGGTTTTTCTTCTGAGCGAGTACTTGTTCATTTATCTATTTATGCAGCGGTGACTTACTATTCTATGGAGAGACTTACTGGTGCTGACTATCACTTACATGAGGTCTGACATTTTTCTTCCTGGTTGGTGCCGTAACTCCAGTAATCTTCTGGGTGTACACCCAAAAGCGACCCAATACAATTCTTGATTATGTAAAGTAAGTTCTCGCTCAAATCGACGATAAACTTGAGCTCAACGCATCCACAGCATTCCGTATGTTTTTAGCCGCGTCATGAGCTGCCCGTCTTTCGCTGACACTCAACCTAGTCTTATGCTTACCGGTCTGGGCAATATACCCCCTGCATCAGCTGTAAGTCGTTTTTCCTCAGGTAGAACTGGGTAGCTAACGAGATCTTGATCTAGGTCAATTACGTTCCTTGGGCTATCGTTGGTGCAATCTTCCAGTTTTTTATCCGTCGCTCATACTATTCGTGGTGGGCAAAATACAACTGTGCGTAGCAAACCTTTTTAATGAGGTTTCATTCTGACACTCACAATGCATAGATGTGCTCTCAGCTGCGCTTGACTGTGGCACAGCTGTCTCTACTGTACTTGTATTCTTCTGGTTAGTTTTAGATTTTGAGTTGTCCAGTCTTTTTCTCACGTGTTACGACAGCCTGCAATATCCCTCGAATGGAACTATAGCTAATTCTGTGGATCAATGGTGGGGAAACACGATTTTCAAGAATGTTGCAGATTGGAATGGCACTGCCTTACGAACGCTTACGGGCAATAGCACGTTCGGGTAGGTTAAACTCAAAGTGGTATTCTTGGTATTTTTTTGCTGACTCCACTCGAACTGAAATGGTGCCTAGACCCGATGAATGGTAGCGAATAACAACACGTTCTCTATTAGAGTGCTGCTCTCTTTTTTGCTTGCCTGTTATGTGCTGTTAATAACTTTATATGGATAAGCCAGTGTGCTGCTTGTAGTATGAAATTTGGTATATGGGGCTCGAGCATAGAAATTGTGATTGTCTGTCTTATTCCATTGTGATAAATTCATGACTAGAACAGCATCATGTTGATCTTGATGCCTTTGGCGTACGGTTTGAGTGTCAAATTCCCCAGGCCCGAAGATGCTCCCGTCCCCTAACCCGCTGTCTAGCTTTTACCATGCACTTCTCAAAAACCTATACTCAGCTTCTACTTAGCTTGCCACCAGAGCTGCGAACTAATGCGATCGAATATCGGCAACTCAAGAAGCTCATCAACCAAGTGGTCCAAGAACTCTCGTCACTAGGGCTGAGTCCCGAAATACTCCATACAGTCCTCCATGCAACAACCAGTGGCGACTTCCAGTCAAGTATAACGGATGCTGGGGTCACCAGCGTCACTCAGGAGGAGAAGGGGAAGGGAAAGGAAGAAGCAGTGTTGCTCTCGTCACCGTCAGATTTAGCAGAGCTCACCGAACTTCTTGGTCCCAATGCTCCAGACACCACCAAGGTCCAGATCCTTTATGAGTTCCCGGTGCATGGAGGTCTCATAGAGCCTCGTCTACGACTGCGAGTGGGATCTGGCTGGTCTGATAGCAGTACGGAAGCGAGCAACAGCGGGCTAGAGGAATTGCCGCCGCCGCGGCCAATAGACGAGCCCTCCGACGAACGTGCGACCCCTTCCGAGCCCGGAACGGAAGACGGAAGTACGGCAACGAGCGGACATCCCTTATACCCCGACCATGAAGCGTGCGTCGTGTGCCTTCATAGAACAACTTCACTCGGAGTTAACTAACATATTAATCACTGGGTCTCTTCATCAGGAATGTGCGAGAATATCTCATTGCACTGCCTGCGGACTCGGCCTTCTTCCAACTTTTGTCTGAAGCACTACAGGGATTATCGTCAAACCTGAATGTAGTTCGGAAGGGCTTTCTCTCATCCCTGGATGACCTCTCGCGTTCAATCTCTACCTCTGCTCGACCTGTGTCAGAGGCTTCGGGTGGCGCTTTTCAGCCTCACTCACATTCGTCGGACCCCGCCGACGTTCAGATAGCGAATCTACGTGGTTCGTCTTTACTAGCTCTCGCTCGACACCATAAATCCGACTTGTACACGTGGAGAGAAATATTTCAGCTCTATATCGATGCAGAGATATTTCAGAGCCACGGTGAACGAACCCGTGGGGATCGCTCGATAGAAGAAACAGAGGAAAGACTCAAAAAGTTTACCGACAAGCTTGTTCAGAGCGGGTTCACGAACGGGAAGAATTTGGCGCTCAAAGAGAGCAGGACGGCGCTCCAGTTATTTTTGCAGCTGAACGCCGAATTGCTCGACATCAAAAAGGTATATTTGAATGTTGTAGCTTCTCCCTTTCGAAAGAGCATGGGTACTAAGACGTATTTGAGCTTCAATATGCTAACACAGAAGCTATCCGCAAAATTCTGAAGAAACACACAAAGCGAACGGCACTTCCATTCCCACTTGCACCGTTGGATGCGACAAACACCAACCTTCCTACAAACGGCTCCTACCCTGCGTCTCCGTCCCAGCTTGTATCGTCAAGGCCATTAGAGGCTATCACTCTTTTTACTGGAACTGCAACATCACTTCCGCGTCTGCTCATTCAAGCCATGGGAGAAACACTTTTGCCCATTATCCCTTCCGTGGACGATTATTCGTGTCTGATCTGCACTAGTCTTGCGTTCAAGCCCATCAGACTGAATTGCGGGCATTTGTTTTGTGTTAGGTAACGACTTCTATATAACAAATGTCGGCCCATAAATTAAAGCTATCACTTAGGTGTCTTGTCAAACTTCAGAAGAAAGGAAAGGGTAATTGTCCTATGTGTCGCGCGCCAACCGTGCTCCAGGCAGATCGAAGCAAGTTCCTGTCATCTTCAATGAAGACTGCCGACTGACTATACCCCTTTGCCCAGCTAATGTTGACTGGGCCTTACTTAATTTCATGAAGGACTGGTTTCCAATTGAGGCGAAGGAAAAGCTCAAACAAAACGAACGAGAAGCTGCGCGAGAGCAAATGGAAGAGTTGGGCTTCAGTGTTGAAGACTCGGGATGCGTCATTACATAGCTGTTGGGCTAAAGTTTTGAGGCTTCTATAATACGATAATGTAAAAGTGTGGTTGTTTGTGCTTTACGGCTTTCTGAAATTTATATGCTGTGTAAGTGACCGTAAGTAGGTTAACAGTCATAGTAAACGACTGGACACCCAAGATGTATTCACAGTGCGAACGGGATGGTGGCTACCCGGAGCAGGCCCCTTTCGGTTACAATGGGTGATGTGTGGTTGGCCGAGACGCGTCCCTTAACTTGTTCTCTTACTATCTCTACGTGACTAACACCCTCGACCGGAATCTGTTGTCGATAAACGTGGTCTTTATACTGTACTACTTTGCACCACGGACGATCATACGTCGAAGCTTTACCATTGCCGGCGATGCCTCCTACACTCGCGTCACAAAGTGCGGACGCGGAGGCCGCCGCCCGCCAAGCCGAGTTCAATGAGAAAAAATGGGTTTGGCTACCTGATGAGCGTGAGGGATATTTAGCTGGATGGGTTTTGAGGGAGGAAGGTGAAGAGGGAGAAGTGCAGATGGCATTCAACAGCGAGGTATGTGCTATTACACTGTGACCATATGCGAAATGACAGTTCTTACTCCATACGTTGGCCCATGAATAGATCCGTCGCGTACCATTGTATGCTTTGAGCAAGATGAATCCGCCCAAGTTCGATCGTGTAGACGATATTGCTGACCTAACATTTCTGAATGAGGCGAGTGTTGTACACAATCTGAGGCTCAGATATGGTTCGGGTGCAATCTATGTATGTACATCACTATTCTTGCGTTTTTGCAGCTTTTGACCTGTATTAAAGACATATTCCGGTCTCTTCTTAGTTGCCGTAAACCCATACCAGCACCTCCCGCTGTACTCTGACGCCATTGTTGCCCAATACCGAGGAAAGAGGAGAGACGAAAACCCTCCGCACATATTCGCTATCGCAGAGCGAGCATGGGTCAGTATGGGCGAAGAGCGCGAGAATCAGAGTATTTTGATTACGTGAGTCACGATTTTAATTTTAGATGAATGCATAAAGTTAACAAAAACAGCGGCGAGTCAGGGGCAGGAAAGACTGAGAGTACCAAGAAGGTCATCCAGTATCTTGCTGCTATTGCCACGGACGCGCACCTACCCTCCACTCCAATTAACCATGGGTCAAATCTGGCACTCGGACCGCCTGCGGCTTTCGAGTCTGTGATGCCCTCCACCGGACTTCCTCGTACCGAGTCATTTAAGAAGGGCGCGCAGCACAGAAAGAGCACGTCATTGTCTGCTTCTGTTTCGGGTTCTCAAATACTCTCTTCTTCTAAGAGCAGACTTGGCCTACTCGAACGTCAGATTCTCCAGGCGAACCCTATCCTTGAAGCATTTGGGAATGCTCAGACGCAGAGGAATAACAACTCCAGTCGTTTCGGAAAATTTATTCGTATTTCTTTTGCTCCAGACGGAAGCATCGCTGGTGCGAACATTGATTGGTACCTTCTCGAAAAGAGCCGAGTTGTCGTCCGCAACGAAGCAGAGCGTAGCTTTCATGTTTTTTACCAATTGATGGAAGCTGGTGGTGCACTCAAAGGTAAGAATTTTGTGCTATCCTATACTCAGATGGCTTATGTTTCTCAGACGATTTACTTCTGGACGGTCATGTCGAAAATTATGAGTACTTGAACAAGAGTCGCCGCGAGGTGGACGGAATCGACGACGTTGAAGAATGGAAGATGCTGAAGGCAAGTTGGTCAACTACAATCAGGTCTCTGTTGCTTATGTTATAATAGCAAGCATTGGACACTGTTGGCCTTAGCGAAGATGAGCAATTTGACCTCTTCCGCGTCGTTGCCGCTGTCTTGCACATCGGTAATATCGAGATTACGGCCACAAGAGCCGGCGATGCCCTCATGCCAGATCCTTCACAGGCTGAGAGGGTGTGCCACCTGCTTGGTGTTCCTGTCGCAGAGTTTACGAAAGCTGTACTTCGCCCTCGCGTCCTCGCTGGCCGTGAATGGGTACAGAACGCACGCACGAAGCGGCAGGCTCTGGATGAGCTTTCTTCGCTGAGTAAGACGTTATATGAGAAGTCATTCGGCCTCTTGGTTGAACGAATCAACCGCGCGCTTGACCGGCCCTCATCCAAGTCTACCTTTATTGGGGTTTTGGATATTGCCGGTTTCGAAATTTTTGATATCAACGGTTACGAGCAGCTACTCATCAATTATACGAATGAAAAGCTGCAGCAATTTTTCAATCACCATATGTTTGTTCTTGAGCAAGAGGAGTATACTCGCGAGGGCATCGATTGGGACTATGTTAATTTTGGTCAGGATCTGCAACCTACTATAGAACTCATCGAGGCAACCGGCGCTACAATTGGTGTACTCAGCTGCCTCGACGAAGAGTGCATCATGCCTGGAGCTACTGACCTTACATTCACCAACAAACTCCATCAGCTTTGGAGCGCGGAACTGCCCCCAGGTGAAGAGCCTCACCCTGGACACTATAAGTATGAACCAGCACGCTTCGACCAAGGCTTTCTTGTTCAACATTACGCAGGCAAGGTCGAGTACCGCACAGATGGTTGGCTTGAGAAGAACAAGGATCCTCTGAATGATAACCTTACGCGCGTCATGGCGGCATCCACAGAACGCTATATTGCAACTTGCTTTGCGGAGTATGCTGACGGCGCTCTCTCAACGGGACCTTCCGTTAGCGCACTTGCAAGTGGGGTGTTTTCCGGTGGAGGGCGACGGATGGTCAAAAAAGGGGCCTTCAGGACCGTCGGCCAACGACACAGAGAGCAACTGTCGCATCTTATGACGCAGCTCATGGCGACACAACCGCATTTTGTGCGCTGTATCGTCCCGAACGGCCTCAAGAAACCCGCGCGTATCGATGCACCGCTTGTTCTTGACCAATTACGTTGCAATGGTGTTCTTGAGGGCATCCGTATCGCACGCTTGGGCTACCCTAATCGTCTTCCCTTCGTGGAGTTCCGTCAGCGATACGAGGTTCTTACGCCTGGAATCTTGCCTCGCGGTTACATGGACGGCCGAAAAGCTTGTCTTCGCATGGTGGACGCTCTTGAACTTGACAGTGCGATATTCAAGATTGGAACTTCAAAGATCTTCTTCAAGGCCGGAGTGCTTGCGGAGCTGGAGGAACGCCGTGATTCCCTCCTTTTTGACATCTTTGCACGCTTCCAGGCGATGGCTCGCAGACGCACCGCCCGTCGCCAGATCAAGAAGATTTTGAACCGTGCTATCGCCATCCGTACCATCCAGCGAAACGCGCGTCAGTACAATCAGCTGCGTGAATGGCCTTGGTGGCAGCTCTATACCAAGGCAGGTAGTTTCCTACGGAGTAGCACGCCTTATACTTACCAAATCCCTTTTTCTAGGTCCGCCCATTACTTGCGGCTACCCGTAATGATGAAGAACTTCAGAAGAAGGAGCTTGAGCTTGCACTGATCCGTGAGCGAGCCGAACGAGACAAGCAAGAGCGGGAAGCTCTTGAAAATCTGAAGATGCAATTAGAGGCGGAGAAACAGAAGGTCGAAGATAGTCTTCTCGCAGAACGAGCTCTTAACGTGGACAAGGATGGCATTCTCGCACGTGCGAAGCAACATGAGAGTGAACTTGAACAAATCATCATCGAACTGGAAAAAGAGAACGCCGACATGAAGGAGGACATCGAAACAATGGACTCGCAACTCGTGCGTGCCCTTAAGCTCCAGAAAGAAAACGAGGAGAAGCACGAGAGCCTCAAAGAGGCTTTCAGCCAGGCAGCGGAACATCTCGTCCAACTCGAGGCTGAACAGAGCGAATGGGTTGCGCGCGAGGCTGAGCTGAATGAGCAGTACAACGAACTTCAAACGGAAGCCGATGCACTCCGCGCCACTAGGTTTGAGCAGCAAAAGACGATTGAAGAACTCAAGAACCTCATTTTGCAAAAGGAGGAGGACCTCGAACGAGCAAAGGACCGTATGGAATCTGCTATTGCGGATCTCGAGCGCAAAGCTGCTGCTGAATCTACAAATAGGTAAGACTTTTATGCTCTCAAATCTTTCGCTCGTTGACAGCAATTGAAATAGGGAACTTCTCAAGGGCAAGAGCGATTCAATGGAGTTAGAGCTTCGACAGGCGAAAGACCAGCTTGCTGAAATGACGCGCACGGCCAACGACTATTCTAGTCTGATCAGCCAACGAGAAAAAGATCTCGACAGGATGACTCTGGAACTTGAGAAGTCGAAAGAGGAAAAGGAGCGTCTGGCACGGAAGATTATTCAGCTTCAGGGCGAGATCGACACCTTGAGCGGTGAACTAGAAGCGCAAAAGGACGATCGTGAACGGAATGTATTGGCTCGGGAGAAACTTCAAGCTGAGCTGGATGAATTGCGCACTACTCTAAGGGTGAAGGACTCCGAAGATACTAGGAAAAACGAGGCAGTGAAGAGTATGGAGGCAGAGCTGGTGGATCTTCGTGACCAGAGCAGGAAGCTTCAATCCGAACTCAACGAAGCTCGAAAGCAATCTCTCGAGGCCAATAACAAGCTCAAAGTCGAGCTCGATTCCGCGCTGCGAGAGCATGCCACACTGCAGAGAAGTTATGAATCTCTCTTGAGTAGGGAGCGCGACGCTGCGTCAAAGCTGGCCAAGACAGAATCCGCTCTCTCAGAAGCGGAAAAAGCTCGTCGCCCACTAGAAAGCGAATTGCAAGTTATACGTTCTCGTCAGGTCGATATGGAAGGTGAACTTGCAGAAGTACAGAGGGCAAAAGAGGTATGTTACTTGATTGGCTCTGAAGAATACTAATAAGACCATGACACAGGTGCTCGAGAAGCAGTTAATTAGTTCCCAGACTAGGCAGGCCGATTTTGAGGATGCCGTGTTGCAGCTGGAACGAGAGAAAACTAGCCTCGAGCGTCAAGCTGAGAGCGTGCGTAAAGACCTTGAAGCCGAGATGTCGAAACGTGCCCAACTCGAGAAGACTGCATCTGGCCACAAAGCGGAGCTGGCTTTATTCAAGGACCGTAACACCAAGCTGGATCGAGATTTGAACAAGGCACTTTCAGATATTAAAAATCTTGAGTGGCAAAATAAGCAACTTGTTTCGAAGCAAGACAAGACCATTGTGGAGCATGTACATGTTCTTGAAGAAGCAAAGCGAGTCACGGACAAACAACTCAAGGATGCCAAGATGGAGCTCGAGAAGCAAGTCACCTACATTCGATCCCTGGAAAAGGCAAAAACCCGATTGACCGGAGAGGCAGAAGACCTTACTCGCGAGACCGAGAGAGAACGCCGCGAGATATCGAAAAGGGAACGTGAGCTTCGGATCCAACAAGAACGGGCCTCGCGAGCTTTAACCGACTTCGAAAGAGAAAAACGCGAGCGTGAAGCGGCTGAGCTCCATAATCGCAAACTTCAGACGGATCTACAGTCTTCGCGAGTCTTCGCCGACGAGCTTCAAGAGCAACTCGAACACGTTCGGCGCTCCAAGGCAAATCTTGAAGCAGAACTTGCAGCTTTGGCTGACGATACTCAAACGTCCGCTTCAACGGCAAAATTACAGCGACAGTACGAAGCTCGCATCACACAGCTCGAAAACGAGCTTCATGACGCTCATTTAGCAAGCACTACTGCTGCACGTATCAAGACACGCATCGATAAGCAACACGCTGAAATTCGACGCTTAATTATGAACGATGGGCCCAAAGACGATACATTCCGTAGTCGGTTGCTTCGTGAGCTGCAGGCAGCAGATGAAGAATTAGCACATGAACTTTCTTCTCGGTCTCGGACCAATTCGACTGTCTCTGACACCCGCATTCTTGGAAACATGTCACCATCGAGGCGCACTGATGCCGAGCCCAACGGCGGGCGTCGTCGTACAACTTCACACCCTGACCCTCCGCCCACTTCTGATCGCCAGGCAAATGCTCTTCGCCAACAGCTACAGGTTTTGGAAATCCAGATGGCTACTTCTGATCGAGTTCGTCAGCATCTAGAGGCGTCCCTCCGTGATATGACTGCGGACATGGATAGTAGCGATGGGTCAAAACAATTCCTTGAAAGGACTCGGTTGCGGCTTTCGAAGGAGAACGCTCGCCTCGCCCAGCTTCTGGAAGAAGAGGCCGAAACACGGCGAGTTGCAGAAACCGCTCAGAAAGATGGCGTTCAAATGCTATGGCAAAAGTTCCAAAATACAATGGCACATGAGCAAGAGAGCTACACTCGTCTAGAAGAGTCACGAAAGGCATTGGTAAGTGAAGGAATCGCTCACCGGGCTAATATACTAAACAGTAAATATAGTTGATCCAACAACGTGCAACGCAAGCTGATTTAGAGGAGCACCGTCGTCAGCTGCAAGACATGACTCAGATCAAGAAACAGTTACAGGCCGAACTATCTGAGACACAGGAGCGTCTCGATGCTGAAATTGCGTTGCGAAACGAAGAAGCTTGTGAGTGACTTTGAAGAAGTTGCAGAATGTAGCCTAACCTTGTTTTCAGCACTCAAGCGTCAACTACAATTACGTGTACAAGAACTTGAAGTATCGGTTATGGCATCTGATAACATGCACGGCGGTTAGTCCTATATTTGATTTTGTAAGAGCCTTGACTATAATATTTCGTAGACCTTGCCGAGGCAGTGGAGAGCTTCAAAGAGAAGACTAGTGCTCTTCAGGGACGACTAGAAGAGGCTGAAATTGCTCGTGCAAAGGCTACCCGAGCAGAGACACTTGGTAAGGATACCGAATCTTATGGTCAGTCTGCCTTCTGATCTTTTGCTTTTAATAGCTCGCCGATCGCTTAGCGAAGCGGAAAAGGCTCAAGCGGACGCCATGAGACAAAGAAACTCTCTAGAAAAGCAGCTTTCTGACGCACAAGAGATCATACACGAACTCGAAACTCGCCTGTATGAAGAAGGTCGAGAGACTTCTCAGATGGAGGAGCTTCGCGCCAGACTTGCTGAAGAAATGGAAGATGAACGCAAACAGCACCAGCAAGATATTGAGGAGCGCGACTTCAATATTGAGTCGATGAGAAAGAAATACCAAGGTGAGTTGTTTGCCTTGTTATTCGAAATAAGAGAGCTCAGTTTCGATCCGAAGGCGAGCTTGCACAACTGAGTGAAGGTCAGTACCTATCTTCATATTTTGAGTCATCTTTCGTAATGACACCGCTTCCAGAGCTCCAGGCACAGCGAGATAGCATGAGCAGGCTTAGAGAAGAAAACCGGACACTTCGTTCCGACTATGATGAGCTACAGCTTCGTCATGATGACGAGGTCTATAGTGGTGGCGCATGGAAGAAAGAGAAAGAACGGTTGGAAACTAAGGTCAACGACCTGAACCAGGCTTACGAGACCTCTATGGCGGCACAGTCAGAACAGCAAAATCAGATTGTAGCTCTTCATTCCCAAGTTCGAGAGCTTCGTGGGGTCCTGAATGATGTTGAAGCCGACCGCGTCCTGCTCCAAAAGGCTCGGCGTGCACTCCAAGCTGAGCTTGAATCCATCAAGCTTGATCACACGGACGCAAGCAAGTTATCTTCTACAACTGAGATACAGAAGCTCCAGATGAGGAAGCAAGATTTGGAGCGTAGCCTCGAGGAGAAGGAGGAGCGTGTTGCGCTCGCAAACGAGCGCTTAAGAAAAGCAGAGTCGTATGCCAACGAATGCCAGATGGAATTAGGTAGAGTTCGTGTCGAAAATTCTGAACTTGACAAGATGAACGTAAGTAGGCTAGATATGCTTACGTCGAGCCTGGGAAAACTGATCTCTTTAGGCTAATCTCGAGAAACAAATCAAAGAACTCAATCTCCGCATCGTTGACTTGGAGACGCGGGCATCTCTCCATAGTTCACCTCGGCCCTCTGTTACATCACGTCGGATGGAGAGCCGTATTGAGGAACTCACCAACCAGCTCAATCAATCCAGCCGAGACAAGACTGAGAATCTTCGTATGCAACATACTGCCGACAAGAACTTCACCGAGATGTCAAGGAAGGCCGTGCGTATGGAGGAGGAGCTGCGTGCCTACGAGAGCAAGGTTGCACAGATGCGACAGACAATGGATGAACTTGTGCGTTATTTTTTAATTTTGCTTCTTGTTTGCTACTAAACCTTGGCCAAAGCAAAATTCTGAAAATGACTTGCAACTTGCCCGGAGAAGAGCGGAACGAGAGGCTGCTGATTACAAGCAAAAGGCGCTTAGGTCAGTCAATTTCAACTACAAATTACTCTTCATTCACTCAAGTTCCCGCAGCCTAGAACGTGAGGTTGAGCGCCTGCGTGGCCGACTAGACCGTCCATCATCTGCTGCACCAACTGGCTCGCCCCGCAAGTTCCCATCATGATCCAAAGATTCTCACGAATGTTTATGACCTCTTGGACCCCTTTGTCACTTTCTTTTTGCTAACAACCACGCATGTGTATACCAGCTGCATTTACTATGCTTATATTATCATTGGGATTGTTCTACCTAAATCCATGGACCCGCTTTAATAGGCAAAATGCTTGATCGTTTAGTATTAATATGATTACCCCATAGTAGACATGGCCAGACTGAGACCCAGAGTACAAACAACTCCGATCCAGGTAGTGACAACGACTACGCGATGAACCCATTGCCTCCAACCCGCACTCGCCGCAAGCGAGGCAGTAGTGTCGTGATAGCGTGTTCTTAACGACCCTGAGAGGCCTGCTTCAACCTCTTCTAGATGAATTTGGACAAGTGAGCCAGCTTTGACGTCGACACATAAGGCCAAAACCTCTAATCCGGCAGCTAAAACTTGTGACCCATCAAGCATGGGAAGCGGTAGAAGATTGAGTATGGCTAGAGAAAGCGATATCATCTTGGTGTACCTTGATTTTCCAACTCCAGTCAGTACCATGTCACTGTTAACAACAATGGTAAAAGCCCTTACTCATAAATTCTTTTGACGGTTTCTGGCAGGAAGAGAGAAGCCCAGCTGTGACTAAGGGCACTTACTTGCACTTGGGTGTCTTTCAGTTCCATACAATATATAAGATATCAAATCACTTACCTTCCTCGAATATCTCTTCTCTTGACCCACTCCAGAGTATTTCCTTATTCATAGCTTCTCCGGGTGCTCGTAATGTCATCCGTAGGAGTGACGCACTACCGTGCGGACTTATGCATGCCCAGTCCAAGTGCGAGTGGTTCACGCTCTGTGATCGACAATCTGACTGCCCCAAGCAGCGTACTGGAGCGCCGTCGATCATGACTGAAACAGGGTCTACACATCGGCCACTACTTCCAGGATTGTTGATGTCTACAAAGCATGCAACGGAGCTGTTTTTGGTATTCTTAGAGGGCGTAAGGCAACAAGCCTTGGTGTGCGCTATAGCGGATCAACGAGCGGCTCATAGAAGATATGGCGATATAATTTACCTTCGTACGAGTCTGCAAGCATGCACCACCCGGATTGCGTAACAGGAGGAACGGAACCGAGGAGACTCTCCTCCCATGGGTCGAAAAGAGACGAGGGAGGACTGAGGGGTTGGTCGTTAAAAGCCAGGACGACCGTTCCGTGTGATATATGCTCGTTCAGTATGGACTCCTGAGAATGTATATGGTGGTGGCAAACTTAACAAAATTGGTTGCAACCTACTTGGTCGATTCCGATGACAGCTCTCCCCACGGGAAGATGTGAGTACCCTGCTATACGCTCGCATATAGGTCCCAAGCCTGAAAGAGCCAGTGCTGAGATTATGATATAGAAAACGATGTTATGCCATGCGCCGGCTGCTGCAATACGAAGGCGAACACGAGGAGGTTGAGAGTTCAATGCGTGGGAGGCGAGGGCAACAAATGCGGATGGTATCACGTAGACAAGGGATACGCCTACGCTGTGTAGGGGCGTCGAAGTTCTAGTCATTACGTTAGTATGATGTCAAACATTAACAAATATACGTACAACGTAGCCGAGATAAAGTGGCCAGCTTCATGCACGAGCTGGCTGATAAAGAGAGCGAAAAATATGATAGGAAAGTCGGAAAATGGAACTGTGACGCCAGGAATCTATCTGAATGTTAACCTGTGCTTTACGGCAAGAGGAGAGACGCACGATAGGCTGGACCAACATGCTGTCAGTCTTGGTCTTGACGGCTCCTCCAACAGCTTCCTCGGAGCCTCTCTTTAACAATGGTGACTTAGTATCGTGGAAAGGCTGAGTCTCAACGGAATGAATAGGGACGACTGTTCGCTCGACGAGTTGTAGGAGAACGTAAAATAGCAAAAGCAGAGCGGCAAACAGTCCCAGAAACCCGATGATGCTCCCCAGGTCGTAAAAAATCTCAGCCGCACGTCTTGTAAGCTCAGCATACCGATCTCGGGAAGTGAAGTAACGGTTGAGCGCATCACGAATTGCGTTAAGCCTAGTTGTCGAGAACTGCACACGGAAGGGCTTCATAGTAATTGACGTCTGGCTAAATGACGAAGGCACAGATCCCGGAAGTATTGATTTTTTTCGGCGTTCATACTTTTGGTGGGCGAGATGAATGCATGCCCAAAATACAGTGAAGTAAAAAAGCGCAGCTAACATCGTTGGTCACAGGGCATGTTGGTCCACAACTGTCTAGGGCCGAAGTCAGAATTCTCAGACGCGGAGTTTCATCGCTTATGCTCTCACGGTATGCAGGGTTGGTCGAGATCCCCACCAGTTTCTCCGTGCTGATATTTTGGGTGTTTCCGATTGGAATCCTTTGAGTTAATGAATGAGCAAAGGAAGGAAACACGCGATCACTTGAGCAATAGTGAATGTGATGACTTTCCAGAGGTGGAAAGCCTGAAGTGATTTTCAAAGAATGCAAGCGATACATATCGGCTGGCCAGGACAAGCGGTATGGATTACAAGCGACACAAGCGACAAACAAAGAGTCCTCCGAGATAAAACGAAATATATCTATTGTGTGAAGAGTAAGGTATTGAACTTTTGAGGTGTGTGGCCAGGCGCGTCTAAAGCAGATCAGTTGATTGTCCTGTAGATAAATGTGAGTTACGATGAAAGCAACACATGAGTAAGGACAACGCACGAGATCTCAACTCTAGGCGTGACGTGGATGTTGGTATGATTAGGGACGCCGTGGATGCGGTGGTAGGCGTTCAGGTTCTTGTGGAGCGTCAACTGGAAGACGGAGGCGGAGCCCTGGCGGGACGCGATGACCGACCAGGCGAGGAAGAAGACCCAGACGCGGTACCAGCGCTCGCCGTAGGCCTCGAGCACGCGCTCCTTGTTCGACACCCAGTTCTTGTACCACCGGTAGATCGTCGCAGAGTAGTGCACACCGAGGACGTCAACGTTCTTGACCTCGAAGCCGGCGCTCTCGAGCTGGGTGACGACCCAGCCGAGCGAGCAAGACGCGTCCGCGCCGGGGAAGACGTACTTGTTCATGAAGAGACCCCAGATGAGGTCTTCGTACTGCCACGAGGGGCGGAGGCCGGCGACCTGGAAGACAAAGATGCCGTCGTCGTCGAGGAGGTCGTACACCTGGCGGAGGAAGGCCTGGTAGCGACGGATGCCGACGTGCTGTAAGAAAAAGAAAAGCCGTGTGAGCGGTCGTTCGCTGATACTCGGGAGTGTGCCTGCTTACCTCAGCCATCTCGAGACTGACGATCTTGGTGAACGCGCCCTTGCCGTGCGACCGAGGGACGTCGCGGAAGTCGGTGCAGAGGATGGTCGCGCGGTCCGCGACGCCGTTCTCCTCGATCCGCTTGTTGCCAAACTCGGCCTGGTTGAGGGAGAGCGTGACGCCGGTGGCGGTGCACCCGTAGTTCTTCGCCGCGAACGCGGTGAGGGTGCCCCACCCACAGCCGATGTCCAAGAGGCGATCTGTGCGATACGATCGATTTCAGTCGAAGAGCGAAACGGAGGACGAGAGAGGTGCGCACCGGTCGGCTTGAGGTCGAGCTTCTCGCATACGATGGTCATCTTGTTGTCCTGAAGCTCCTCTAGAGTCTCCTCCCGGGTGATGTCTGTCACGACGCCAGACGTGTAGATCATGCGAGGGCCAAGAAACCTAAGAAGAGAAGAAAAAAGTGCGTCAACACGCGTCGTTTAACCCCAGCCGTATGTCATACCAGCTGTAAAAGTCATCGCCTCCTGTGGAAGGGTTTAGATGTGGCAAAAAAAAAAAAGAAAAAAAAGAGGGAAGGTGAGAACGCACGGTCGTAGTGGTCGCGAACCTGAGACTCGTCCTGATGCTCCGAGTGGATGATCACGTCGGGGATGAGGTTGAAGAGGACGTATTTGAAGAGCTCGGGGGTGAACCAAAA
>JAZHGK010006947.1:0-22121 GCA_037855215.1 Waitea zeae | reverse complement strand
GTGGGCCGCGTCTTGTACTTAGTTTACTGTTGCGGGTTATAAATGCAGATTCAACAACAACAATGAACGCACACGTGAGTCCCACGAAGCATACACCCCGATCATCCATTGCTTGTACTGGAATCAGTTATCGTGCTAGTCGGGCTCCTGACCTCTCTTGTTTTATATCCTGAAGAGCGGCTCAAAGTAGCTCTTTTGTGCTTGTATATAAAAAGCGATGAACAAGATACGTTCCTGAGCCTTCACGCCTCGAGTGCTGTCGCCATCCTGGATGCTTGACTCCCGCCAGCCCTGGACCTGTCTAGGATGCACAGGAACACGCTACTTGGCTGTAGTGTGACTCCAATGATGTCGTCGAGCATCCGGTTTTAGGCAGGGCCACCGCCACGCCTACATACACTATATATCCATAAACTGCATTGACAGTCTTTATTTCTCCCCACACCTACCTCGTCCTCAGCCCCCTCACCGTACACAACTCGAAGGACTCCGCCGCCATCCGCACTGCCTTTCCACCTCGTCTCTTCTTTCGTGCCACAGCTGCTAGCTGTTTTGCTCTGATCAGAATGGACACGCCATGGATAGGAGGTCTGGCGACCCTTTTGAGGACTGCAGCTGAGATTTCTGTTATCTCCCAGGTGGGTTTACTTATTTGCGTCTCGCTGTATTCCGCTCTCTAAAGCCCAAGTCGCTCACATGCGTTGTAGGGAGCCCAAAATAAGCACATGATGCTTTTGGCTTCTGAAGTTGCTCAATATGCAGCCGTCATTTCACGGGCTGTTCAAGATAGCCCTCTGTCATCCCAAACCACTGACGACGAACTTGACCGAATTCGCTCAGAATGGATGCATTCGATATCTGAAATTCAAGCGTCCGCGCCTGTTTTTTCTATCTCAAGGCTTCGCGAATCATGTACTGACTATAATTGATTCTCAATTTAGTGTTCTTAACGAAATGAAAGCTATAATCGACCGCAGAATACACCAAGACAAGAAGTGGACGAGTAAAAATGCCTTTATCACCAAACTGTGGCACGTCTCGCACTCTTGGGCGTTTCAAGAAAGGGATAGAGAAATATTTGGTGCCGCTCGGGAAAGGCTCCGAACAAGCATGCAAGTCTTTCAAGTTGGTAATAAAAGGCAGAATTCCTTATCCGTCACAGGTGCTAACAACCTTGTCGCAACTGTAGGTCGGCGCCTCCATTCGCAACTTCGATGCTGCGCTGCGTGACCACGAGGCAATGAAGGTCACAGCTGTTCAACAGAGGGAAGAACTTAATTCTATTATAGCTCAACAGAACGAAGCATTAAAGGCTATCGTCGCTCAGCAGAGCGAGGCGCTTCGGGCCTTTGCAGTCACACGGCAGAACGGAGAATCGAAAGGCGAGACCCTCGCGTGGAATGAAGAGCTCAAGCACCGGAAGCCTACGGACGAGGTCGAGGCAAGCGATCCTGAGAATTCGCGAGAAAAAAAATCAGACAACTTAGGTGCGCCGTAGTCAAGTCAATTGTGACATGAAGCTAGTTTTCAACTAATTCTGGGCAACGGATTCTCCAGACTTGCTGTCTTCAGCGTTTGTGCCAGACGAGAAGACTCGCACGACTGAGGACGAACGGAATTCTGACCCGCTGCCACTGCCACCATATTTACCACCCTCGACATTGCCTCCATTACCTCCGCAGACATATGGAGGAGATGGGCAAGGTGATGAGGTGAAAAGGTTAGGAGGACACGAAGAGATTGTTGTTGGTAAGGTTTCTACTATCTTGTGGTCTGTTTGCTTCCCTACAGATGCTCATGTTTCTTGGCAGCTTTTGCACATACCATGACCACATCACTCACCAGTGGCCCAATCCGCAAATACCACTGCAGGCTACCACTTACCAGGCCACCACTATCTACATATCCACTTGACACCATGACCATCTTTGCCCGATGCTTTAAATGTACTTTTGATCCTGCTTTATGATTTTTCATACCGGCACTAAATTATTTTATCACAAACCTCTTTTGGTGGCAACCATGTCTAGTACTTTTTCAAGCCACATAACAATGCCCGAATAATATGTACACAAACACAAATTCATGTACTATGTTTAAAATAGTTCTTAACTTTGGTAAGTCGTCTGATGTCTTAGCCTGCGTGGTAGAAACGATAAAGAATAGATTTGCGGCTCAACGTCACGACGATGCTGAAAACACGCTGTAGACCCGGAAGCTTCTCGCCGGCGAACGAGACCGCCAGCCGTTTTGTGGCTTCCCTCTCCCCTCTCCCTCACCCACGTCCCCCATCTCCCTCTCCTCTCACCACAAGATCATACAGCCCACACATATACCCCGAAGAGAGAAAAAAGCCTACGAGCAGCAACAATGGACCCAGATCGGCGCTCGAACGTCTCCTCTTCCGTCTATTCCTCCCGGCCTCCGGGTGCGGGCGCACCGACGCACCAGCCACGCCCGTCCGGTGCGTCCACTCTCTACGACCAGCACCGCGGCACCGAGCTCGCACGCCGAGACTCCAACTCGACCTTCTTCAGCCCGCCGCCCCAGCGCGGCGGCGGCACGGCGGGATACAACCGGGCGAGCTACTTTGACACCGGCCGAGAGGAACCCCTGCGGGACCACGACGACGGGGACATGGGCAAGGGCGGGGACTGGGACGTTTACGCCGACTTCAACAACACCGGCCCACGATACAGCACCGCTTTCGGGCTAGGAAACGAGCATGCGTGCGTGGCAACCGCTTCTCCCTGAGGAAGAAGGGGGAGAAATGTGTCGAGGGGTCGTGAATGCTGACGATCGTCGTTTCTAGGTACCAGCCCATCCACTCACCCTCCTCCAAACACTTCGACGACGCCGAGGCTGGCGCTGGACGGAGCACACCCGGCGGCGGCCCAGGCGGCCCCGAGCTCGTCACTGTCCCCGCCCTGGGACCCGACTGGAAGGCCTCTGAGCTGCACGCGCTCTCCAAGACCGGGCGGCGGGAGGCCAAGGCCGAGGCGCGCCGGCAGAAGTGGGACGACTGGCGGCGGGGGCGCTCCGGCGGGCGGTGGTTCAACCGGAAGGCGGTCGTCTTCCTCATCTTCTTCCTCTGTATCCTCGTCGGCCTCGCCCTCTTCTTCACCCTCCCGCGCGTGCCCAGCTTCCAGTTCAACGCGGACCGGCCGCTCAACAACGACTCGACGCCGCTCAGCGGTCAGGTGCCGATGGAGTTCTCCCGCACCCCCGCTAATTTTTCGTTCGCGGCCGTCGCAGACCTCCGCATCAACACCGGCGGGAACTTCATCCCAGTCCACATGAAGAAGATCAAGGCGCGGATCCTGGACCCGGATTCGGGATTCCAGATTGCGGAGGGGGTGTTGAAGGACCAGAGGTACCCCGCTAGGCAACAGACCCATGTCGCGATCCCGTTGAACTTCACGTACTCGGCGACGAACGACTCTGACCAGACTTGTAAGTAACACTCCAGCTCAGGGTTCGGACATGGGCTGGGATAGCTAACTTAGACTTGTGTCTCCTTCAGGGCTCAGCTGGTACAATGCATGCAAAAACAAAATCAACTATGCAGACGGCAAGCGTCCAAGTATGATCTCTCTCTCTGTTTTGGTCCCTTTGTCGTCTCACACTCTCCGCTAACACCCTATCGACTTTAGGCGTCAACTTCAACCTCGTGCTCGACATGACCATCTTCGGGCTTTTCGGTACCAAGCACGACGGCGCGGAGGTCATCAACGCCGGCTGCCCCATCATGCTCCCCGTCAACTCCGTTTGAATGGATCTCACCCTCTCTATCGATGGACTCGCTCTCTGTTTCCTTCTTTTTGCATCGAACGTTCATTTCTTTTCGCACTTTACTCGATTTTTTCCCGTTCTTAACCTTGGTGTACAGTATAATATCATGGACTGTAGAAGACGAAGCCCGTCGCGCACCATTTACCGTCGCTGGATTGCACAACCAATACACGGGGCGTTTGTTACGTTTGCTCAGTTGACTTTTTGTTTTATAGCTGCATCTCTTTTCGAACACACCTGAACCGTTGAAATTAGCTTTGATTGCTCTTTTTGACCACTGTATGGATGAGCAAAAATCCTCGTCGTCAGGAATCTTTGGCTTTATTTGAAAAGGTAGACCTCGATCTGCATTTTCCTTGTTCATCGATGATCTCTCTTCCGTTATTGAGCATTGTTTGAACGTTCTTAGTCTGCTGCGTGGGCTGGTCTAAGGGGTCTCTACCCCTTCTTAGGGAGTGACCGGTGTCCTTTGGCAAATTCTTAGCCACATCATTCTGGTGGTTCTCGTAAGTCGATTGTCTGCCCAAAATGAGAACAGGGTTCGCTTCACGTGGTGTTGTCCAGAAAGCCGTGTCTGTTGGGCTATAAAGACATGTAAGCCTCTGTTTCCCGCTCGATCAACCTCTCCTTTGACCCCACCACCATCCCTCACGTCCACCGGATCGTCTGTCACCATCATGCCATCTCAAAACAGCGGATACTCGTACAAGAGCCACGGCACCAATTCCCAGGTTCGCTTCTCTTCTTTTTCCATTGCGGTGGCGCGTAGCTCAACCGCATTGCATTCTCCACACAGGGGAACCACTACTGCGCGCGCGACTACGGCTCGAGCGCGCCGAACCAAAACTCGTACCATTACTCCAACCAGTGCGTCCCCTCATTCGTCGTATTTTCTGTTGTAGACTGATCAAAAACGATATGTTATCAGAGACGGCTCGTACTATTATTCGAACCCCAACGGCTCGACCTACTATAATAACGGACAGGGGGAGTCCACTTACACCCCTCCGTCGTCTGGACAGAAATGAGCAGCGCACCTGTCGCCTCTCCCAATGTTTGCACGAAGGAACACAGCAAAAGCTGATCTTCTATGTTAAATTAGACGAGGCCCTGAAATTGATCGCAAGTCGTTGTTAAATCCTATTTGCTTAATATTTGCGGTGATCGTCCTTGTATATAAAAGCAGCGCCACATCATGCTCTTCAGGCTATGAGGCCACAGACAGGTTATGATAGGCCACGTTAGATAAACTTTTCAGTTACAGTATCATGCGAGTCGACCCAGAATTTGTCTCGCAACAAATGCTTCTTTGCAATACACTTCCACCTCCGACTGAGAACGGGACTCTTCAATTGAATGCTATGAGTTACGGCTTCGATCCATGGATCAAATCACAACGGCTCACCCACCGCCACCTACATAATGCCCCACAGTCCCAGATGAGCAAGATGGGAGTCCTGCTAAATCAGAACCCAAAACGTCACTTTGTACACCAAGCTCTTTGATGCAGAACCCGAGATGTGGAGACCTTCTACTCGGCAATCAGATAGTATAAATAACATGAAGTCATCTACATCATCTGGTTCACCGACTATCTGTCGAGTATCACGATAATCTAAAACAAGTATCCACCAAATGGCAACAACGATGAACAAGGTTGCACTTGTTACTGGCGCCGCTCAGGGACTAGGTCGTACGATCACGTCCAGGCTCGCACAAGACGGGTTCAGCCTCGCATTGAACGATATTTCCTCCAAGACTTCTGCACTCGAATTATTTTGTGCAGAGCTAGAAGAGAAGTACCCGGGCCGGCGGTATGCAGTCGTCACTGCGGATGTCAGTCAGGAGCATGAAGTGGCCGAGATGATCAAGAAGGCTGTCGATGAGCTCGGAGGGTTGGACGTCGTAAGCACTTTGTTTCTGCTGTAGTTCTTCGGAATAGTAATAAACAATAATTGAACAGATGGTTGCAAACGCTGGAAGGGGAGGAGTGATGGTGCCATTCCTTGAAGGTGCGGCATCCTTTGTGTCGCCTGTGCAATATAATGTCTCTAACAGATCTCTCTTTCAGAACCTATCAAGCAGCTCGACGATCTATGGGCCACTAATGTGCGCGGAACGATGCTCTGTACGTGCACATTTTTTGGTCACTCTTACGTGCCGTTTTGACAAGCTGCGTGCGTTTTGGCTCGAGTAGGCTTCCAATACGCCGCAAAGCAGATGATCGCTCAGGGGAGAGGTGGCCGCATCATCGGCGCGGGCTCGTTGGCGAGTAAAAAAGGTTGGATTCTCAAACTTCTACTCTTTTTTGAAAGCGTGCAGGGGAAGTGTCGACCTATGCTCACCATTCCGACAGGGTATCGACTCCTCGGGGCTTACGCTGCAACTAAATTTGCAATACGCGGATTGACACAATCAGCTGGTGAGCCTTCAGCACTGATTGTCGACTGGTTAAACTGACCAATATTGAAAACTTTGCTAGCGGATGACCTAGGAAAATACGATATTACCGTCAACTCGTATGCACCGGGACTTATCAACACGGAACTGGGTAAGCTGGATGTCTGACATTTACTCAAGACGTCCGCATCCTATAAAGTTTTCAGGGGCAGGCCTCTTTGAAAATACTGGCATTAGCGTTGAAGATTTCTTCAAGAAGGTCAACATCACTCATATCAGAGTCTAGAACAAAGCTCTTACGATTTCATAGGCGCACGAGGAAAACCCATTGAAGCGAGGTCCAGATGTGGAGGATGTAGCTGCAGTAGTATCCTTCCTTGCGTCTGAAGGTGCACGCAATATTACGGGTGAGGTTTCCTTATTATTGTTTTGAAGGTCATAAATTGACTGCTTGGACTGGGAAAAAAAGGACAAACGGTTCGTGTCATTATCCTATATAGCTTTAGCAAAGCGTCACACCTGAGCATTTCACAGATTAATGTCAACGCAGGAAGATATTTCGATTAGGCATATCAAACATCAAGTCAGTACGCATTTGTGTCATGAAATTCTCTAAAATAGCCTGCTTGTTATCAGTTACAAGAATGAATACAGTTAATCCTGCCTGTTGTGTACATCTGTGTATGTGATCCCACTCAGTGGGTCAGTATCAATCAGTGCCACACCTAGTTACATCTAAGGGTCCTGATTTATGTAAGCGCTTTGATGCACAGCGGGTCAAATGGTAGAGTTGATGTCTGTCAGATGGTGGCTTCCAGGCTTCGAAGGCTCATCCAAAAACGCTTAATATAAAGCCCTAAAACCCAGGTATATTTTTCGTATCAGGTTCCTAGATTTATAACCAGCATAAAGGCGTCCATCAAGCCATATATGCAGGTATCTCTTTCTGGTTCCCAGATCCACTCCTGTGCTGGAAAACTCAAGCTGTTTAGAAGAAAATCCTCAAAAAAAGACAAGTGAAATGAACAAGGTAGCACTCATAACCGGCGTAGCTCAGGGACTAGGTCGCACGATTGCATCCAAGCTTGCACAAGATGGGTTCAACCTAGCACTCAATGACATTCCTGCAAAGACGTCTGCACTCGAATTGCTACGCGTAGAACTGAAAGAGAGATACCCAAGCCAGCGGTACGCAATCGCTACTGCGGACATAAGCAAAGAAAGGGAGGTAGAGGAGATGGTAAAGAAAGTTGTTGACAAGCTTGGGGGGTTGTATGTCGTGAATACCTACTTGGTCTTTAACCTGCCTTCCAGTATACAACCAAATTCGATTAACCATGCTTGAATAGATGATTGCAAATGCTGGAAGGGGAAGAGTAATGTCACCGTTCGTGGAAGGCATGTCTCCGCGCCACTTATAGAATCTCAGTGATGCCGACATCATAACTGCACTCCTTCAGAACCCATCAAGCAACTTGATGATCTCTGGGCTACCAATGTTCGTGGGACAATGCTTTGTACGTACACAGTTATCAATCATCTTCAGCAGTGTTTAGAGAAACTGGCCATGTCCTGAGTGGGTTTTCAATATGCTGCAAAGCAGATGATCGCACAGGGGCGAGGCAGCCGCATCATCGGAGCAGGCTCGATGGCGAGTAAAAAAGGTCTTCCATACCCTCCATTACACGAACTTATATGGCCGAGCTTACCAATTTCGCAGGCTTTGAGCTCTTCGCAAGTTATAGTGCAACCAAATTCGCGATACGCGGACTAACACAGTCAGCTGGTAAATCTTTGATTTCGGTAGTTTATTGCTGTCAGCAATTGGGGCTGAGACCTGTAACAGCGGCTGACCTAGGAAAGTATAATATCACCGTTAACTCGTATGCACCAGACCTTATCAAAACGGAACTAGGTGAGCTAGTCAACACATTCACCATTATTGTGGGCCTTATTGCGTTCATAGGAGCTGGCCTGTTTAGAGATACAGGTGTTGATGTTGAAGAGTTCTTCAAGAAAGTTAGCATTTCCCATCAGAGCATCAAATGAAAAAGCTCACTTCGCCATTCTCACAGACCACTGAAGAGAACCCCCTGAGGCGATGTCCAGATGCTGAAGATGTGGCCGCGGTAGTGTCTTTCCTTGTGTCTGAAAGTGCGCGCAACATTACAGGTGAGTTTCTTTGCCGCCACCCTAATAACACAAACTGACTACGGCGGGGACAAAAGGCCAAATGGTTTGTGACATCTACATCTATAGAGAAAGAAGCACAACTGAGCATTTGCAGATCAACATCAATGCAGGAAGGCTTTTCGATTAGCCAAATTAAAATCGACAACTGTCTGGGTCATCGTGAGTTCTTCTGAAGACCAGAAATTGGCTTGTTTGTTGTGAAAGGCGAACCCGGATACGATGTCGGTACTAGGTGGCCTGGCTCATCCTCAGTGTAAGGGCTTGCTCAATTTGCTTGTAAGTAGTCGGTGAATTATAAAGGGCTTTGTGTACTTGGGAAGGTTGTTGCTGGGTGTGATGAGCAAAAATGAGACTCGCCTAGAGACCGAGTTGGAAATACGGCCACGTTCACTGCTGTCGTCCTAAATTAACTACATCAAGGCCACGTATCCGGTCGAATGAGACGCCGTTGGGAGGGTTCGTCCGCGTTCAGCAGCCCGAGCGCCTTGCTACAGAAACTGTACCTGCTGGGCTGTGGTCGACCAAGTTCGCGGGGCAATGAGCCCCGGATGGACGGCGATCAAAACCCGATTCTCAGGCACCAGACTTGCTATTGTTTTTGTGTTGTGTACGATGAAAGGAGCTAATGGCGTTCTTTCTTGTCTGTTAGCGCTAAGAATGAATCGAACTGCTTATTATGAAACGCGAGAGAGTGGAACGGAAGATAGTTTGATGTGGACACGGAAGGGCTGTGTCTTGGATGATGGGTGACCGGTGGTCTAAAAGTGAAAGACCCAGAGTTGGCGTCCGCAAGGGTTGCCTCTTCACCACCACCATCTCCACTTCCTGGCACACGTTGTCCAGTCCTCCTCGTCTTTTCTCAAGGCCGGCCGGTCCGCTGGTCTCTGTCTCGACGACATACCGTATCAACCAGGCGTTTCATCCCACCTAAACTCAATAACACGTTCAAAACCCTCGCAGTGCGGGTAAACACTTACATAGCTACTTATCGTGATGGCCAGCCTTCGTCCTCCATCCAACAACGGCTCGCGCAGCCCGTCCCCTCAGCCCATTGACGCGGGGCGCGCCAACCCGCGATCCTCCATGGGTCCGTCGGCGCGTCCGACTGGATTCCAAGGCACCCCTCTTTCTCCTCGTCCCGGCGGCGCCAGGCCCACCAGCGAGCTTTTGGGCAATAATATCAACTTTCAGACGCCTGAGGGTGTGTAGCTTTTGAACAGGCTTCCTTGAGACTCCGTTCACCTACTGACGTTCACGTCCAGCTGAGGCCATCGACCAGTGGTTCGAAAATCTCCAATCGTACGAAGCGACGCTAGAGGAGATGGCCGCGGCTTCTCTGGATGTTAATTTCAAGGAAGAGCTGAGCGCCATTGAACAATGTCAGTCAAGCTACTTGGATAACTTCTTCAAATCTCATCTCATTTGTTTCAGGGTTCAAGGTTCTTTCCGAAGCTGAGCGCACAGCCGCTCTGTACTCACTACTCCAACATTCCACTCAAGTTCAAATTCGGTTCTTCATTACTGTTCTGCAACAAATGGCGAGGGCAGACCCAATGACCGCTCTCCTCAGCCCAGCTGTTGGCGGTGCGTGCCTTCCACCGTGAAAGCTCAACTCTGTCTTATCTTCTCGTTAGGCTCTATGCAGGCCCAAATGGAAGCCAAGCTGGCTCAGATGAGCCTCAAGTCGGCTGGCCTCAAATCCAACTTCCCCAGCTCGCCTGTCGCGCGCAGCTTCAGCACCTCCAACGCACCAGGCAACCGCAACTCACTTGCCGTCGATACCTCCGGTCCTTCGTTGCTTTCTCCAGAGTCTGCGAATGTGGCGGCTTCCCCATCAGATGCGGCCGGTGTGCTCGCCCAGCAACGTGCAAAGCTCAAGGCTAACGCAGCGCACCGGATTTCCGCCCCCGCACTTGCGACAATGGGCGGTGCGGCCGGCCTCTGGGGCTCAAACACCCAGCTCGACCAAGTCAGCGAACGCGCGCCCTCTCCCTCGCAGGAAGTGACGATCCCTGCTTCGTCCTCGCGTCCCAAGTCGACCGACTTCTCAGGCCTCGCAAACGCACTGCGCTCACCCAAGCCCGGCGCGGATGTGGGGGGAGACCAGCCCGTACTCTCGCCTATGGTCGGCGACAGCTGGGCGAGCATGGTCAACACACCACTCATCCCGATGTTCCAAAACACGCGCAATAACCCACAGAACCTGGATGCTGCTGCTGCGAAGCTGAACGATTGGTCGAATGGTGCGGCGGCCGGCGGTGCGGGCGCACGAGTGCCCATGCTCGACGATGCAAAGAAATTCCGCCGCCCTAGCAAGGCCGACACTGAGGCCGCAAACGGAGGGCAGAACAACAACACTAACAACAACAATGCCCAGCAACGGAACGCCGCCCCAAACACCGGCTCTTGGCGCTCACAGGCCGGTGGCGGCAATAACAATGGCGCAAACAACTGGTCTGGTGCCAAATCGCCTGCTCTCTCGACCGTATCCTCGCGCATGGGCGGGTCCGATGATGGCAGCATGGCCGGTCTCTCTGCCGTCAGTGGCTTCGGGATGGGCATGCCCGGTATGGCTGCGATGGGCTCCCCAGGCCTCGGTATGGGCATGCCCGGCATGGCAAACCTGGCTGCTGCTGGGATGAACCCATTCATGTTGAACATGGCCGGCATGGCGAACATGGGCATCACACCCGAAGCGCAACTTCTCGCGGCGCAGATGGCTGCATCCGGGTTCAACCCGGGTTTGTCGCCGTTCAGCAACCTTGCTGCCCTTCAGGCGCAGCAGATCGCTGCGGGTCAGCTCGGTCGCGGAGGTGGGGGCAACATGGGAGGTGCAAACAACGCTGGACGCGCGCGGGGTGGAGCCACGAACCAGAAGTCTGGTGGTGCGAAGAAGGACGAGGAGGACGTCGACCCACGCGTGCTGGAGGACATTCCTGCATGGCTTCGTAGCCTGCGCCTGCACAAGTACACTCCCAACTTTGAGGGTATGAACTGGCGTGAAATGGTCCTCATGGACGAGGCAGCTCTCGAGGCGAAAGGCGTCGCCGCTCTTGGGGCTCGCAGAAAGATGCTGAAGACCTTCGAGATCGTGCGGAACAAGATGGTGAGTAATTTTTGTCTTTTATCTCTTGGGGCCATGAGTTGAATGGGTTTCCAGGGGATCCCTCACCCTGAGGGCACCACGACCGGTGGAGACGAATCATCTTGAGCAATCTACCATATAATTGAAAGCTCAGGCAGCGAGTGACGTACTCTAGTGATTTTTGTAAGGATGGGTAGGAACGGGATTTGCTTGTTGCATTTTAGGTACAACTATTCCTGACGAGTTTTGTGATTCGTGTTCGTGTTCGTTTATCGTATTTGTCTTGGTTTGGAATACATGTTGGTTACACCGCGTTGCCCTTACACGCCCAACATTCTATCAGAAGATCAGCGACTGTCTCACGACTGTTTTGCCGAAACAACATTTGCCACCGTGGCGCGTAATCACCCAACACGTTTCAGCCCACGACTCCAGTTGAGATCATTCAATGGTTGCATCTTAGTGCACTGGCGGTGACAATTTTCCCTACTTCCATCTATAAGCCTCCTTCTCACATCAAATACTAACGCACGCCGGTAGTCGAAAATCCACGCGTGTTTTGCCAGCTGTACGTTGTTCTCTTTTCCATCGCAACGTGCTGTGCCACTGTGGGCTGAGGACGTCGTAGATGCCAACGTCACACAGAACTTCCGGTGGCATGACCTATAAAAGGGCCCGGCCCGCCGTAGTTCCCGTACCTTGCCACTACACTGTCACTTCCTAATTCTTCCCTTTCTCCCCACTTTCCTACTTGCAATCTTTTCTTTAGGTCTTAATCCGCGTCAGACACAATGTTCGGCAGTCGTGGACCATCTCCGGCGATGAGGCCTGGTCTCCTCAGCGGCCACGCCTCGTTTAAGCCTGAAGTTATGGGGTGAGTTGATTCTAAACATCTCCTCGCTGTAGGCCCGGCTGTTGATCGTGTGACGTATACAGTACCATCGACGACGATAACCACCCCGTCATTCACGCTGGTCGCGTCGCAGTGATCACAGGTGCTGCGCATGGTATCGGTCGCGCAGCAGCCAAGGAACTGGCCAAGTGAGTAGTGATAACGTTATGGTTTTGTAACCAGCCCCCCCCTCTGACTCAAACGCGCCCTAACCCCGGCCCTGTCTCACAGGCTCGGACTGAAGATTGCTATCGCGGATATCAACGAAACTGGGTTGAGCAGCGTCGCTAACGAGATCGTAGCGATTCAGAAGACGCTCTCTCCCGCCGAGGGCGAGCAGTTGCTTTCCATCCCTACGGATGTGAGCAAGGTCGACGACGTCGTAGCTTTGTGTGATAAAGTGTACGAAACCTGGGGCGAGGTGTGCATCTACTGCGCTTTCTCTTTTCTTTCCTCCGAGCCCCCTCCGGCGACGATGCGCGGAGGAGCTCTGACCAAATCCACATTCGTGCGTGCGCGCAGGTTGCGGTTTTGATGAACAATGCCGCTGTATTCGACGTGGGCACTTCTTGGGGCAACATGGAAGCCTGGAAGAAATCGTTCGATGTGAACGTGTTTGGCGTTATAAACGTCCAGCATACGTTTGTCAAAGTACGCTCTGTTTCTATCTAAATTATTTACGAAAGGTTCTCCTGCTCAAAATACTTGTCTGCTCCTTCTAGTCCATGCTTCATCAAGAGAACCAGGGCGTTATCATCAACACTGGCTCAAAGCAGGGGATCACCAACCCGCCGTAAGTTTATCTATCCATACCTCTCCATCATTTGTGACCTTGGGCTGATGTCTGCCAATAGCGGTAACGCCGCCTATAACGCAGGCAAAGCAGCCGTAAAGAGCTTGACGGAAGGCCTTGCACACGAATTGCGCTCAAAACCAGCATCACATCTGACAGCCCACCTATTCATGTGCGCCACTCTCTTCAAAGCCCTTTACAAGTATGCTTTTGGCTCACACTGGATATTACACTTTAGCCCTGGCTGGACACATGAGGCTGGTCCGAACAAGCCTGCTGGTGCATGGTCATCCGAGGAAACGGTGCTTTACATGCTCGACAAGGTCCGGCACGGCGACTTTTATATCCTTTGCCCAGACAACGAGGTTCGTAAGGACGTCGACCACCTCCGAATTATGTGGGCCGCGGGAGGTACGTGCTCAATCTGCGGAGTTTTCTGTTGCTTATGTGATCGGTTCTCTAACGATTTATCCTTTCCGCCCGTTCAGATATCACCGAAGAGCGTCCGGCACTCAGCCGTTGGCATCCGGCCTATAAGAGCGTCTTCGAGGAATACGTGCGCGACGGTCTTGCAGCGCTTGCTGAACAATAAAATAGAAAAATCGTGCGATTTGATGTAGAATACATGCAACAACAGATGAAAAGGAAATACTCGCTATCGCACACGTTCATAATGATAGTGCTTTTCTCAATTTATGCAATTTCGCAGATGATTTTTCCACTGCTTGTTTGGATGAGCCGCTTGATTAGGAATACTATGGCTGCTACTAACCTGTTGCTGTTTGATTCCAACTCCTTGTGTGCCTCTTGAATCTGATCCCAAGGATAGACCTTGTGTATGTATAATCGCACGGCGCCATTCCCTTCGCTGCCCGTAATCTTATCAGATACTTCATCTTCAAACCGTTTGATGAGCTTGGCTTGGTAGGCAATTGAACGAGCACGAAGAGTGCTGCCCTGAATCCGGAGTCGCTTATATAGAATAGGTGTCAGTTCCGAGCCCTCTGGAACCTTAGTTCCTATATTCGCGGCGACAGAACCCATGAGCGTCTCGACTCGCAAAAACTCAAAACGGCAGTAGACATACCGCCCATGAGGCCCAACATGACCATTTGTCCGTCGGGAGCAAGGCTATCAATGTTCTTCTGCCAGTGCGATTGGCCAACAAAATCGATCAAGACGTCTACGCCATGTCCATCAGTGACCTGAAAGAAAGTTGTCAGCATTTCTTCGAACCCGGTACTTGCTGCAAATATCAACCTTCTTGATTTCTGCTGCAAAGTCTTGTTCTTTGTAGTTGAATCCGACAGTGGCACCGTTGGGCATATAAGTAATAAAGTCTAATTTCTCCTTTGTGGATGCAGTGCCCGCGACGATGTTTCTGTGAGGGTACCGTAAGATATCTGTAAATGGAGAAGTCTGCTATGCTGAGAGTGACATACGCTCCGTACAGCTTGGCGAGCTGAATGGCTGCCAAGCCTACGCCAGATGCCGCAGCATGAATTAGCACGTTGTCGCCCTTTTTTAAGTTTGAATTGATAAACAACGCCTGGAAAGCTGGAACAAGATAGTGAGCTACGCTGTACATTAATTTCTTGAAAGATCAAAGAGATCATATACCAGTTAACCAGGCTTCTGGTATGCCAGCAGCCTCGACGAAAGAGAGATGCTTGGGCTTATGGATAAGATGAGTAGCAGGTGAGTTGATGTACTCTGCATAAGCACCCTGTATCAGTAAAAAATCGATGTAAGTTAAAGGCTGGAAGGATCTTGAACGTGAGTGTCACTTGCCCCGTATGCTAATCCAAATACTTCGTCGCCAACGCTCCACCTGCTGATAGCCTGCCTCAACAAAGTTTTTTCTTCTTCCTCTCCATCTGGCGCACTGCCGACTTCGTCCACAACACCGGCGAACTCAACACCGAGGATCGTGGACGCGCCAGGGGGAAGCGGATACCTCCCCTCTCGCTGGTAGATGTCCATTCTGTTCAGGCCAAACGCCTTCACTTTGACGCGAACTTCTCCAGGCTTCAGCGAGGGCTTAGGGGTATCACCAATGTGGAGGTTGGAGATTGGGCCCTTAGAATCTTTGATTAGGACTGCACGCATGCTATCGTCGGAGGACATTGTAAACGGGCTGGTATAGCGATGACTTTGATCACTAGGAAGGTGTGGCGTTTAGATTTTTTTCGCCAAGACAGTTTCAATGGTATGCTAGGGCGCAAAGACGAAGAGAAATGGTGGTCACAGTGGTATGTGTAAGATTGTTCACATAGAGTTTTTGAGGAAAGATATTGATGACGCCATTGTGAGGGGACCATGACCAATGCGGATGCCGCTGCTGCCGGTTGGTTTACATTCAACTCCGATCCCTCTCCTCTGAGTCTCCTTCACCGCTACTCTCACTTGCGTACGGAAAGTTGAACTGCTCCTCTTTCCTTTTGAACCCAACTAACCTTTCTGGCTCCGGATTAGTGCAATAGACCCATGTGATGTAACATTAAGGAACTCAATGTGACTGAACCCGAATAAACATTTGAGTACCAGAATTCTTACGGGAACCGGTCCTGTAATGAAGTCCGCTAATTTGGCCTCCTTGTCCTTTTTTTCTTTGCATTTTTTAATCAGTGGGTCTGATAAGATGATAGAGGGTTAATGAAAGCGATTATCAGTGAAAGCCGAATTTCATTTTGGTCAAAAACACCAGATAGGAAAGGGCAAGGCGAAGATACACATGGAGAATATCGGCGACATGCGTCTTGAGGCTGATATGGACTGGGTCGCCGGTGCGTACGGAGGCATGGCACAGCTAGAAGCACCAAGCCTAAACGGCATGACATTTGACATCGCAGCCTAAAATCCAGAATGAGCGCATCGAGCGTTAGCAAAGGGTGCCGATGGGCACGGATGCCGGCCTATCGCCGTTGCTATAAGACCGCTCAGGTCCAAACATCCGTTATGACCCAAGGCAAGCCCACCAGAGGGGTCTGTTGTCTATTTTTTTTTTCTCTGTCTCTACTCTGGCAACAAAACCAGCTCCGCTCTCTATCCATCCGTTCATATCGTATGCCGGCTCACACGTCCAACTTGTGGCTTCACGTCCCGTTATGAAGAACTCTCAGGATCCGGTCATCCGCCTATCTTCAACTCGCAACATTCAGCCTTGTGGCTACCCTCGCGCATACACGTACTTTCTCAGGTCCAGAGCGGCCTAAACGTCGACTTCATGCCTTTTGTCACATCTTCGGCCTCTATTCTTTTTGTAAAGCTGTGCTCTCTGCGTAGAGATTGTACATCGATAACCGCAAGCGCTGGGTCCTCACGTTTATTGTACTCAAGATGGGCTACTGCAAACTGGTGATACGAATCGGATACAAACGTAATACCACAACATGTCCAACAGTCGGGTCCTTCGAAGTCACTACTAAGTATCAAGCCACTTTTCTAGAGCATTCTACCAAGCTGTCTAGAAACTTCGCATGACGCCAACGGCACTCATCTTCAACCAATCATGTCAGGTAGAACGGGTCAATGATGCCTCATGCACATACTGGCTCTAGTCAACATTTGAGGCGAACGCTCAGTTAATTGCGAGGCGGAGCCGATCTTCGTAATTTAAGATCTACCAGCCTTTTGGCTCAAAATCTCAGGTACGAAAGCTACAAACGCAAATGGCCATTCGTTTCTCCCGAAAGCGCGAGTTGTCGGTATCTCTGTCTGCGAACTTGCGGTGCTCGTTGCGATAACATTCGCATGACGTCCATTGTTTTCGAAGCTTTTGCGCGTTCAGTCAGCCATCTTTTTTTCCGCGTTGTTAGTACCGAGACACCCGGCCGTAAATGTGGATTCCTTCGCTTCCTCAGGTTGATAAGCCGTGCTCTTCGCACTGTGAGACAAGAACCTTCATTCTCGGTTTAATGCAGGACAGAAAGCTGCAAACCAGACGTCAGGGCTGGTTGGCAATTGTTTCAGGCGACAGGTTGGGCGTAGCAGGGCTTACAAATGTATATTCGCATTCATTCATCAGTTAAAATTTGAGAAGGCCACAGTTCGCCCTCGTGACCTTTGCTTCGCGCCAGCCCCAGTTGCGTGGTGGCGGCGAGGAGGTGTGCCTGCAGACTGCCTCGCCAGGCGAAGCGCGTAATTCAAAAGAGCGGGTTCTATCCGACCTCCGTATCTACCGGAGTGACGACGGTGGCGTCATAGGCTCCTATAACGAGTAGCGGACCTGTTTCCGGCGAACTTTTCATTCTCTTGCGGCTCGACGGAGGCCTCGCTGACGATCGCGCCGATAAACGCCGGACGTGTTCGCCGGCGCACGGCATTGCAAACCTTCGCGCGGGTGAATGCTTGCAGTTGCAACTGTATTTCTGCGTTGCAAGAGGGGTGCACCTGAAAGAGTCTGGCCCCACTAGAATGCCGAAACGTGTCGCGGAAGGCAACGATACGAGGACTGAATCTGAAGGAGGGACATTGCCAGTCCCGATGTGGCGTTGTGGAGGAGCATGCAAACCTCGCCTATTCTGATTCGCCGTCTGTGTCGCCGGTGCCCCCGATTCAGATCATCACCCAAGGAGCAACGCTTTCTCGCCGTTATGCTCGCACAAGCATATCCCGTGAATATCGCCCTCTCCGAAAAAACAGGGGCGGGGGAAGGAAACGCACGCTCATCCCTGCTGGCCAAACTGCGCTGCCAGGATAGCACAACTGAGCAGTTCTCCATGGGGGGGCTTGATGCCAACAGATGTCAATCTTACTTCTGTGCGGACGAGAAGCGGGGTGGAGAGATTCGCGACACCAGTGACCAAGCGTGAAAGGTTGTCGACGAACTCCCTGTCATGCCGTACAAAACATCTCCCTTTTTCACTTACACCCGCAGCTCCAGCGCACACTTCGTGACCTTCGATCTTTTGGATATGCGCGCCTTTCCCGGATGCAGGCCGTTCCAAAACGTCCCTATTCATGGAGCTGTGCTTCCTTCCCCCGCATTCCTCATACATAAAGGGACGGGCAAACGCCACGGGAAGGGTCACCCGAGCAGCTTACTTTTGATACTCATCCCCTCCTCCTATTATACCACTCCATTTCGCCGTCCACCGCGCGGTCTGACACAACACCTCACGCTCTGAGATCACCCTATTTGTTCTTCTCTTACGTGCGCACCACGTCGGCAACAATGTTCACCACCACATTTGCTTGTATCGACATGACCAAACCCACCGAGCCGAAGCGGCCCACGTCCGAGGCCGTCGTTAAGCAAGGAGCCAGCACGAACGGCGCAGTGTTCTTCCCCAAAGCTCAGTAAGTCAAGAACGGCTCGTTCAAAGAACTCTGGCTGATGGCGTGTATCAGGTGAAACCTACGGGGTAGTGGGTTCGCCAAGCCGCGCCCTTCTTTCAAGGGTCTACATCAGACTGTCATGTCGTTTTCTTCATTCTGTTTCTCGGCATATTTTCGTTGTCCTCGAGGTTTCGCTCTTTGATAGGGCCATCGAATGGTTTAGACAAGGGCTTTGTGGCGATGTATAGACACACTGGCGCCTACGATGTTTCATGGAATTGTAAATGAGAAGGTGCCTCTGGTCTCACGTAAACCTAAGACATAAAGGAAAGAGATAAGAAGATCAAATCCAAGCTTCTCAGAGATATTTCATGTAAAAACCGCCAACATATACCACTAGTATGAAGGACACATCGACTGTGGTCGTTCAAATCAGCTCTTTGAACATTGAGAAATCTTCCAACACTCCGATCCGAAGACGGGCGAAGGAAATGACAACGAGGCTGTAATCAGACGATGAACTTATGGCGAGATGTTCGCGGCCTATGAAGAAAGGTGACTTCTGTAGCTTGTTCATCAAAGAGAAATTAACCCAGCGAGAAATTCAAGGACGTGTGTTCTCGTGCTCGTGTAGTGCCAGCGCCTGACAAACGAAATGGAGGCTCGGGATCGGGAATGGTCATGGTCACGTGGATCCGGAAGGAATCAATTTGTCGGCCGACGGCATGTCCTCCGAACACTCCTCAGGCCTCATGAGAGAGCCTCTTGTTGAAGCCGTATGAAGCTTTGGCCCACAGTCCTCTTTCGGAATCATTAACGTCTTCGTCCGTTCTTGTTCTTGCTTCTACTCATGGCGTCACGCCTGGTTTCTCGGCATTACATTGATCACCCAGACGCTTCCGAATGTCGCATTGCTGGCGTTTTGGAGCAAGTCGACTCTGAAAAGCCTACCGCTGGAAGACCCATAGCTTTGGTTTGTGTTATAAGTTTCCAGTATTGTACGGTCATGTGATAACGAAAAGCAAGATTTTACACGGGACTCTAGGGTCAGTTAAAGAGTGGCCGTGCCTCTGCTTGGTCCTAATATACATTGCTCCATAGGCATAGGGACTACATATACCAACGCAAGCTAGCTCAGCGGTTACCAATAGATTCATTTCGCTTCGACTTTAGGTTCGTCCATTATTCGAATATCGTCAATCGTTCTGATATGCTTCTTTTGTAGAGGTAACCATGAAACACCTGGTATTTGGAAGATGGGCGCTTTCGAAGATGATGTTCGAGATATTGAAGTCGTTGCGGATTACTTGAAGAATAATCTCGGATACGAGGTTAAGCTACTCGTTGGCCATTCTCGTGGAAGTGTGGCTGGACTTCGTTGGATGACCCTACATGGCAAGGAAGTTGACGGCTATGTCAACGTATCTGGCCGTTATAGGATGGAGGTGTGCAGGTTTCCCTATCGCTTGAGCCAGTTATTCATGAACAATCCAGCGAATTCTCAGTATGTCACAATTATGTTATACATATTTTTATTCACTAATTCGGTTTTAGAAAATATGACCATATACAAGCCATCCTTTGAGTCGCAAGGATTCTACGAATGGAAAGTGAAAGTAGCAGGTCAACCGGTCAATGCTATTATTCGGCCTCCAGACGTGGATGAATTTGTTGCGTTTGACTCCTCTCGAGTATCAACACACTTTCCACCAGGACCACACGTCCTTTCTATTCATGGGTTAGCTGATACTACTGTGCCTCCGTGAGTTCTCATTAACACGCTTTCCTCTCTGCTGTCGCATGACTCACCTTTGAATCGTAAGCTACGATGCAATTATTTACGCTCGTGTGCTTGGATCTCGATCTCCTGGAACCCATCAACTTCATTTCATAGAGGATGCAGACCACAACTTTACTCAACACCGTGACGAAGTAGTTGAGGTGATACTCAACTGGTGGGATAGATGTCAGTCGGGCCAGCTCAAGGGTGATGGGGTTTGGGGCGCAGACATGAAGAGTAAATTGTGAAGCCGTACACAAATTGAACAGCTTGCCAACAAAGTGTTACTCATGCGAGCTGCAATTTCACACCATAGGTTCACTACGTGCGTACATCCATCCTACGACATCGTTGCGCGTCAGTCAAAATAACGTCCTCCATCAACTGTAATCTACATACATCATGCAGTATTGAGTGTCGATCATTCTAGATTGATGGTATACAGCACTCACAGTTTGCCCTGTCATGTAGGAGGAATCTTTAGACGCAAGAAAAGACACAACGCCAGCAATGTCTTCTGGCCCTCCGTTTCGCTTGAGTGGCGGAATGTTTGCTTGCTGAAGAAGAGTGGCATTAGCCTCCCAGCAAACCTGATGCTGGCACTAATACCTCTTCGAAAAATTTGTCGACGTCGAGACCTATAGCTTTAGGAAGCGCCCTTGCTTTTGATTGGTTGTAGAAAAGGCAAGTTAAATAAAATGTAGTGTTTAGCGTCTGGTCTCGGTTCGCAACTTACTCATCTCGGTCACCACAGCACCGGGGGCGTACGAGTTTACTGTGATACCATGCGGCCCCCACTCCGCAGCTGTGCGCAAATAAGTAGTAAGCCTTGATGTATGTCACGCCATGCGGACAGACATACCGGCTGCTTGTGTAAGACCGCGCACAGCAAATTTGCTGGCACTATACGCAGCCAGCATCGGGCAACCTGAAAACCATTTGACAGCGTCCATTGGCATCATATTACTTAATTAGGTTGTTTGCTTCAAGGCGCACCTTGCTTTCCCGCCTGAGATGAAGCACCAATGATTCGTCCACCTCGTCCTTGCTTGATCATTTGCCTCGCAGCATGCTGGAAGCCTGGCAAGCAAAGACCGTATGATCACTAATAGTCTTATCGAAACGTGCACAGGGAGGCGCTTCCAACGTACATAAGAAGGTGCCCTTAATATTCACATCGAGTAAACTCTCAAGGTGGCTGAGAGGGGCTATAGTTTAAATGGGTTATTGCTGGGTGGATCAAGTACATATGCTTGGACAGCATACTCTCAGTTAACGCTATCAACGTGCCGCAGCACCCGGCATTCGCGACAAGCTAAACATAAACAAAAATATCACTTTGTTACTAAAATACATAACGGTTGATCGAAGAAAAGGTATACCACGTCCAGTCCTCCTAGCTGGTTGATGGTCGCTTCGAACATGCGCTGTACTTCGTCCTCCACGGAAACGTTTGCGATTACGACGATGAATTGTTGTTCTGGGAACTTGGATACAAGTTCTTCTCTAAGTGCGAATAGTGCTTCGGATTGTACAGACAGATCATTCATCGCAATGTTATATCCATCACTGGCAAGACGCAGGACGATGGCACGACCAATTCCTTGGGAGCAGCCAGTGACAAGGGCAATCCGCTGGTTAGACATTACGGGCGAGTTAAGTCACTGGGAGTGTCAGGACACTTGGTAGTATCAAGAGTCAAGAATTTATTCTCTGGCAGTTGATAGCAAATTAATGCAGTAAAGTTTCGAACAAAAGAAAGTCTTATTAGTTGATTAAACCGGGGTGCAGTCGATCGATGGGTAGATAAGGTAGGCCGCAAGCAAAAAAGGGTAGATCACGCATCTGCCTTTTCCAGGATTCCAGCCTTCATGGGGCCTTTTTCAAAAAAGTGCTAAATAAGAAC
>JAZHGK010006945.1:0-19721 GCA_037855215.1 Waitea zeae | reverse complement strand
TTTTTTTTGCAAATAACGGAATGGTGCGTGAAAAATTAACATATGTCCAGTCAAGCTATTCATAATATCCCTCATTGTTTCAATGTGGCACTGGTCGCGTCTTCCAAGAGTCGGGCTGCTCCTCTACACATTGTACAATTCATAGGACAGCTTTGGACTTTGCTCGCCGTGATCTACTCACTTTGTTATATGTACACTACTCTGCTGATTATTGTCAAGCGATACTTACTGTACTGACAATGCCTTAACTCGAGGTTTGCAGTGGTAACGTGCCCCATGACAATTTCTCGGTTTTCCCCTTTCACTCTATTTCTCGCCTCGCATCATTATGTAAAATATTGTGGACCGCGTCTTGTACTTAGTTTACTGTTGCGGGTTATAAATGCAGATTCAACAACAGCAGTGGTAACGTGATCACTCGAGAATCACAAAACCCAAGAGCCCTTTGAGCGCGCACCACGGGTAGCACTGATCTCTTTTCCACTCTCCCTTAGGTATTGATCTCTTAGAAGCCACTCGCCCACATTCCATCGTTTTAACTCATAATCAGTACTTTTTTCTCGCAATACTCACTTATCTAGACCTGCGCAGCGGGCAGTTCCTCGGTACGCTTCAGGCGCAGTCGACCGCACCTCTAGAGTCGATCTGCGGCCCTCCCACCAGCAGGGCTCAGGCAGGCACGCGACGTCGTGTGTGGCGTAGACAGCCAGTTGACATGCTGTCCCGAGTCGGTCACTTAACGCGTATTTAAATTAGAAAGACGTTGCATTTTTCACTTTGGAGAGTTCATGTGGCCTACCCGAATGGACGTCCAAGAAGTATGCAAACCGTTTCAGTGAAGATTTGGCAGAAATGATGGGGCTTTAAAATTCCGATCTCGGAGTCGTAGTTAGACTCGGGGGCACGATGCGTCCGACTCGCGCGGGCAGGTCGTCCATTGCCATATCATTCAAATATGTATTCAGAGCCTACCTCTGGTAAGGTACACATTGGCGGGTCTACATCAGGTCCCGATTCAGTGTTAACACCGCTGTGTTTTAGCAGCAATTTGTCCAATTTCGCGTATGGGCATCTCAACTAGGGCTTGGCATCTTGATTGGATCCTTGGCCAGAGATCAACCGCATTGCTAGGCAGAAGAAGTGGGGCGACCATACGAGCTGTTTCTGATAAGCTGTTCGGGTCTTTGCCTCCACACAGTATGGATAATCTTTTCTACGCAGTGCAAAGAAACGAACATGGACGAGCTACGTGCGCTTTTCGGTTGAAAATCAAGAAATATTTGTGCGTCTGTGAGACGCAATCGATTTGTGCAGCGCTGCTCGTATTCTGTTGTGTACGTCGGGCACCCTGTGTTTGGATGGATGGCCGCTGTGAACTCAGAACTGTGTATTTGCGCTCTGGCGCTCACAGTCGGCGAATAAGTTAGCTCCCAGGAACCAGGGACGACTTCAATCGCATCGAAACAAAGTAAACACTTGGCCATGTCGTCACCAAAGTAAGTCCTGTAACAAATCTTATGATATATCCCTAGGAATATTGCTCACCATATTGTTCTTAGTTGTATTCATATTATTATGTGAGCTACATACACCTCGACCTTCTCTCAGTAATATGTGTTATTTAGATTTGCCCCTGGTTGCGGGGATGCACGCGGCTTTTGGAGACTGAAGAGATCTCCTGCCAAGACATCCCCTGTCAGTCCAGGGTTTCTAAGCGGGGAAGTAATGGGCTGGGCCATCACTCTGCTAGTGTTACGTAATACACCTGCTATCCTCGTTTATAGGTTCGTGCACACTAGTTTGATGCCCTCACCCGCTCGCTCGCTTCACCCAGTGCACTCGACATGTCTAACGACCGCAAGGACAGCGACTACGAGAAAGGATCTCAGAGCGGGGATGAGCATATCATTCCTGTGCTTTCCCCAACATATGACGACGTTGACCGGCGCAAGCTTCTCAGCAAGATCGACTGGCACGTATTGCCATACACATCTGTGATCGTCATGCTGGCTTTCCTTGACCGGTATGTAAGCTTTTTGAAAGCAGGCTATTATTGTTCTAATCTATGTCCTTGTGAAGTGTCAATATTTCAAATGCCGTACTTTATGGATTACAAAAGGATCTCAAGCTTGTTGGGACGCAATACAATACCGCACTTTTGATCTTCTTTATACCATACCTGGTGTTTGAGATCCCCTCAAACATTTTCCTCCGGCGCCTCCGTCCACATGTATGGCTTTCGGCTTGTATGTTCGGTTTTGGTCTTGTCACCCTTCTTCAAGGGTTCACGCAGAACTATGCGGGGATCTTGACGACTCGATTCTTCCTCGGCTTCTTTGAGGCATGTACCGTTTCCAAAGGTCTATGTGCTCACACGCTGACTTGTGTTTTAGGCGGGCATGTTTCCGGGGTGCTACTACCTCCTTGCTATGTGGTACCGTCGCGAAGAGTCTCAAAAACGCTTTGCCTACCTCGTTTCTGCCTCGACGTTGGCTGGAGCATTTGGCGGCCTCCTGGCTTCCGCCATTGGCAAGATGGATGGCTTAGCTGGTTATCGCGGGTGGAGATGGATATTCATTCTTGGTATGCGACCCTGAAATGAACTCGAGAACGCTGCTGACGTGCATTATAGAGGGTATACTTACCTGTGTCGTTGCCCTGATTTGGTTCTTCCTTCTACCCGACTTCCCAGAAGACTCTCGCTTCTTTTCGATAGAAGAACGCGCTGCGATTCAAGAAAGGCTTTCAAGTGACGTCGGGTCTTCTGGTCACAATGTTAAATTTACCCTGCAAGATTATCTCAGCTGTTTCAAAGATTGTGGGAAAAATGTTACTTTCTTTCACGTTTTTGTCTAACCTAAACGACACTACAGACAAAATGTATCTCGCTGCATTGATGTATTGCGGTCTTGTTGTCCCCATTTATTGCTACTCGTACTTTGTTCCAACAATCATCAAATCCATGGGATATGGCGGTAAGTTATCCATACTTTCATTACTCTACCAATAACTAAACCGCAACCCAGTCATCCAATCTCAACTGCGGTCTGTGCCTCCCAATGTCGTGGCATTTGTCGTGACGATACTGGTATCGTATGCTTCGGATTACAGCAAACATCGCGCAGCATATGCAATTGTCCCTGCGCTCGCCTCCAGTATCGGTTTTGCCGTCCTTCTCGCCAACCCAGCAAGCGTCAATGTCAAATATGGAGCTATCTTCATCACAAGCTGTACGTACGATCAATGCTAATATTGACTTCTTGAAGTATTCATCATCATCGCTCTTTTTCTGCTACAGTGGCACCTGCATCAATTGCGATTATTGTTGGATGGTGCAGCACCAACTTTGCTGGACACCTTCGGCGCTCAACTGGTTCGGCATTCCAAGTTATGATGGGCAACATTGGTGGAATCATCGCCACATACGCATTCCCAACTACAGATGCACCGCGCTACGTGATGGGCTATTGCTTATGTATTGCGTTCATTGCACTCAGCGCTGCCGCGAGCCTAGCATACCTGGTAGGAATTACTATTGAGAACCGCCGGCGGGAGAAGGGCCTAACTACAGGCACCATTGAGGGCTTGAGCCCAGAACAGCTTGATAAGCTGGGCGATCGTCATCCTGACTATCGCTACCTTCAGTAGCACTTCTTTATTTGTAATATGGGTTCTGTGTAGACGATATATCATGGCGTATACGATACTTATTAATCATCATGACAATCAAACTTCCTGAATGTGTGGATTTTCAGAAATGCTTATTATATGTCCTGGAGCTGCAACATGAAGTAGAAGTGAAATCTTGATCTTGTTCTAAGTGTGTAAACGCATGACACATTAGGCCCACATAAGTGAACCAACTTGATAGGTGCTATGTAAGTGGAAGTGAGAAGCCCATCCGGCATTCGTCTCTGAGTCTAGCCTTCGTGGGCATTGCTGCTCTTCACTCTCACTCATTGAGGGCTCTTTTCCCGAGTCAATACTCGCCAATTAATGTCAATGTGCCTGATTATTGCTTGATATCGAGCCAGGCAAAGCGCACCTTGGCTGGTGTACTTGGTCTAGCGCGGCGAGAGAATGACCCACTCGGTTCAATCATGAATTCACCAATTTCAAACTATGTACCTCAAGGCTTGACATACACTTGTGAGGCGCAGTGGCGTCGGATTATAGTACTTGGTCGGCGGCTAGTGATTAGAGTAGGTTGCCAAAATGCACATCCACCCATAAGCCTTCTCGCGTTTCGCTTAATGTATACTCAAGTCGATGTAAATGTAGATCGCAAGTCTTGAGCGAGATACTTGTTATGCATCTGGGATGTAATGAGCAAAAATTGTTGAGGGTTGATGCCCCGCAGATCACCCTCACAGTCGGTTTCTGGTTATGACACCGCCAAGCCCGTCATGAGACCCGGAACCGGGCCACGGCCGGACCATTGCGATTTACGTTTTAGTACTTTTGACGGTGGTGCAGAGATTATCACTCCACTGCTTCCTTCATCCAACCATCACCAGTGCATCCGGCCTCCATGGCTTGTCCGCCTTTTATCAGCTGCATTTTATGTTGTCGAATACAGTGCGCATCTATCCGTATCCGAATAGATACCGAAGCAGACACCCACCCGAGGTCATAGCCGAGGAGCCTGTGGTTTGCGACCTTAGCGAACACCATGTTGCCTTTATTTTCATTTTACACAAGGGGGCTAGGCCGCCATGCTTGCAGCACACACACATTCACTGCGCCACTTGGACGCGTTTACGAAACAACTCGGCGCGCTTGGTATGTACCTGTCCCTTTGAATGACATGCGATAGGAAAGCGCCCTAAACTTTGTGTTGGTCTTGGAACGAATGGTTAGATGCCTCGAGTTCTGGAATAAGCTTCAGAAAGTATTGTTTTCCGATTGAAGAAGTTTACTAGGATCAAGAGCTCGATCTTCTTGAAGACGTCTCCTTGGAGCTTGATCCTTTCGCTTGTTCAACGAAGGCTTCAGGACGCAAAAATGATGGTGCAGATACGCGTGCTGTTCCGCATTAGTAAAGGTGTTGGACTGACAATGACGCGTGACGGATCGCAGCCAGCAGCCATGCTCCGTGCAAACGCATCAGCGGCTGCAGCTCGGTTTGATGGAGGTGGCAGCCACCCCCTTGGCTTGCAAGGGTCGCTTAGAGCCAGATGTTACATGTTATGTACAACCTTTTTCAAAACAGATTTACCGCCTTATCTGAGCTTTTTTACTTACTTCACTCTCCATTACTTCCGGGTTGGATCCCGGTCCCTTAGGTCCTCAAACGATACATAAGCAAGTCGGCTGTGTGGTGTTAACATGGAACTGGCCTCCTCTCCGACCACCCGTTACACTCCTGCCGATATGTCGAGTGAACGCGACGACCTTGATTGTGAAAAGGGAACACCGACGCTGGACTCAGCTGTCCCAGTAGTCAGTTACTCCCAGGTTAATGACGCAAAACTTTTACGTAAGATCGACTGGCATGTGCTACCTTACACAGCGATGATTATTTTCTTGTCTTTCTTGGATCGGTAGGTCCAGCTTGTTTGCCTTGATGGCGTTCACATTGATGAAATTCGTCCTGTTCAGCGTGAGCATCTCGAATGCTGTACTCTACGGTCTTCCGCAGGATCTCAAGCTCGTTGGAAACCAATACAACACGATTCTTGTCATCTTCTTCGTACCGTATATTGCATTTGAGATACCCTCAAATTATTTCCTCAAAAAGTTCAGTCCACACGTCTGGCTCTCAGCGTGCATGTTCGGTTTTGGCCTCTTCACCATCATCCAAGCATTCACGCACAACTTTGGTGGGATGATTGCTGCGCGATTCTTTGTCGGCTTTTTTGAGGTATGTCGCCCGTTCTTCACTGTCATTGAAATTGCTTAGGTGTTGTCTGGTAGGCGGGTATGTTCCCTGGATGCTACTACATCATTGCTATGTGGTATCGTCGTGTAGAGTCACAGAAGCGCTTTGCGTACGCATTTTCTGCGGCCAGTCTCGCCGCTGCATTCGGCGGCCTCCTTGCCACAGCTATCGGTAAAATGGACGGTATCCGAGGCTATCGTGGCTGGCGATGGATTTTTATCCTGGGTAAGCTTTTCTTTTGCACGCATCGTCAAGGGCAATTTGCTGAGCCCATGCCGCAGAGGGATTGGCCACCTGCCTCATCGCAATCGCCTGGTTCTTCCTTCTTCCCGACTTTCCGGAGCAATCAAGACGCTTTTCGCCAGACGAAGTCAACGCAATCAAACTGCGCCTGGCAAGCGATGTGGGTGCCTCCGGCCACCATGTCAAATATACGGCGAAGGATTATCTTGCTGTGTTCAAAGATTGTGAGTGGATCCATCGCTGAAAATTGGTATACGCTGAGCAGATATCAGATAAAATCTTCCTCAGCGCTATTATGTACTTTGGTATTGTCGGCACCATTTACTGCTACGCCTTATTCGCACCCACAATCATCAAATCGTTCGGTTATAATGGTGAGCGTGCTTGAATACTTTACACGACTTCAATCTAACCAAGCCTTAGTGGTACAATCACAGCTTCGCTCAGTACCACCAGCCATTGTGGGATTCGTTTTGACGATCCTTGTTTCATACGTTTCAGATAAAGTCAAACACCGCATGGCGTTTGTTCTGCTCCCCGCTGTAATATCGATTGCGGGCTTCGGTATCCTCCTTGCCAACCCTGCAAGCACAAACACCAAATATGGCGCGCTCTTCCTCGCTGGAGGTGAGTGTTACCTTCCTTCCACCTGATAATGAGGCTAAACATCTTCCTCTCGCCACGCAGTTGCCCCGGCTGGCTTGGCGATCGTCGTGGGCTGGTGCAATATGAATCTGGCGGGTCATCTCCGTCGCCAGACAGGTTCCGCCTTCCAAGTGATGATCGGCAACTTTGGCGGTATCATCGGGTCGTACGCCTTCCCGGCCAAAGATGCACCCCACTTCTCGATGGGATATTGGATCTGTGTCGGCCTCACGCTGCTCAGTATCGCGACGGCGATAGCCTACGCGATCGGCATCACTATCGAAAACCGGGCTCGCGACAGGAACAGTGGCAATTCGAGCGCGGAAGATCTGACGGAGGAGCAACGCGAACGCGCGGGAGATCTCAACCCAGATTACAGGTATATATTGTAGGCACCACCTGCTCCGAACAAGGACGGATGTATCTTTTCTTGTTGTAATAAGTAGTTTTGTATCGGCAACATAGCATGACATATCAAAGCACCGGCACTCCCGGAGTTAAGCTCGCTCGTATGATTGACGCATTTGACCCAGTCACCGGGTAATCAATACTATTAGTGTTTGTTAATTACGGCACAAATCCTTGAGTTGAGATGCATAATCTGCCACGTTTCAACCCTTCTACTAATAAATACACAGCAAAAAAAAAAAGTAAAAGGATAGACATAACATTGTGTGCTATTGACTGCCACCCTAACTCAAATTGATTAGAGCCTGTAAACTCAAATCGTACTCAAAAACACACGCAAGTCTCAAGCCGGCCTTTCCGATGAGTAGCCGAGATATCTAACTTTGCTGCTTTCATAGTGACATCCTCTTGAACCATGGGTACTTTTATGTGAAAATTTAAATAAAATCGATTCAACTCCTATGCCGGGTAAAAAATATAGGGCATTAGTAAGTGGAGAGAAAAGAAAATCGCCATCCATACAAGTCATGTATCTTTTATGTAATGTTGCCTGTCGCAAAGCGAATAATGCATATATGTATCGCGTGGCTGGCCTCTAAATGGAGCGCTGTTTTTGACGTAGGGTACTTGATGAGTTCACGGCTGTTCGCGTGTTATCGCCGGGCCGCCGCTGGTTAGGGCCCAAGTAGTGAGGGACGTCGGATGGGGGGGCTGTACAACCGACATGGATAAGAATAGCTGCCGAATTTGATCGATTTACCGCTAAGCACCTGAGGCAAATTTAGCTTCTGCTCCACTTCGTCTTTAGACGCCTGCACCCTTTGCCACTCGCAACCGCACCCATGGCACGGCACTCTCCTCCTGCTTACGGCCTTGGATGACCTGTGACCGCCCAGCGACTCCCTTCCCTCTGCGGCTCCACCCCGGATGGGGCGTGCCGGACGGGTCGTCGGTGAACCATGCCCGAATGCCTTGTGTTCGTCAGCCACCCCACACTCGACCGATCCACGTTCCGTACTGCCGCACCATCTGTTCAAGCCCCAGCCGGTCGGCAGTGCTATCCTTCGAAGTCTTCCATCTGCGTCACTTTGCACTATACTTGGTGGCACCTCGTTTTCCATATAAAAACAGGAGCTCGTCCACCTGCATGCTGCTTCACCATCCAACCTCCAACCACCTCACAAACCTCTGCCTCAAGCAAGGCGATTCCCTCTCAGCCCCAATCACAACTTAACGGTCACTACCAAAACCTCTGTGACGATGTTCTTCAAGTCGTTGGCTGCTGCCGCTTGCCTTGCTCTCACCGCTTCTGCGCAAAGCATTCAAATTGGTGCCCCAAAAGAGGGGGCCACGATCCATCCGGGAAAGAATTTCACCGTTGAGGTCGACCGTCCGGTGCGTAGCATGTCCCGCCTCTAATATCGGCCATTTTACTCAGTGGTCTACCCCTTGCCCAGAACTCCCTCACTGGATCACATGAGGTCGCCATTGTCATTGCCGTACAGAGTTGCGAGAAGATCAACTGTACCGAGTTTGCTCCAACCGAGGTTCTCGGCAGCATCCTCTATTCTGGACCCTACAATCCACAATACCAATCAGGATCGGCTCAGGCGTTGCCGCCACATCAGAACTTCTCTTTCCCGTTGCCACAGGGCATGCCACATGGAAATGCGAGACTGAGTGTCACACACCTGTCCCTTGTTGGTGTGAGTACATTCTGATTTAAGCAATCTCACTGTTTATTTGTCTCTGACTCTTTACTCTCAGGCGGGCCCTTTCGCTCTCTGCGAAACTAAAAACGTTAGCATTGTCGTTGGCTGAAGCTCTCGACTCTAATCCATGAGGATGAGAATGACCCTCACAGACTTTTACTTTAAACTTATAATGATGTATATCGCTACTCAAATATGCTATGTCGTCGCGAATGTGAGTACCAGGCCAAAGCCAATTAGTTATGTTATCACGCCAAGAATCCGCTGGTTGCAACACCAAATGTATCAACACAACTTTACTTGATACGTTTAACTGGTGATGGTTGATATCTAGCAACCATATCAGGTCCAAGTGTATGTAAGCGGCAAGAAGAAAAAGGACAGACGGCTCTTCGAGGTATTTGATTTCTTCATTAGTTAAGGCATAGCCGGGAATAATGGCCTCGTCCATTCTCTCGACCTGGACAAGTTTCAAAAAATGCAAGGACACAGATAAGATATTCTTTTCCCACTCACTGAACTGAACCCACAAATCGGACTCGTCACCTTCCCGTTAATCCACGCTAGCGCAACTTGACTCATCTTCCAGCCCTTGTCCGTCGCAACTTTTTCTACCCTCCTAATGACCTCAGACTCCCACTCGGAAGGCGGGATGTACCACGGCATGTCTTTGTTGATCTCGGATCGCGTCGTTGCCGCGTTCAGTGGTCGTGCGAGCCGGCCTTCATCGAGGGGCGCCCAAGGAATGACACCGATCCCAGCGAAGTTGCAGTATTTGATCATTTCGCGCTCCTCTTCGCGGTACGTCAAGGAATATTGGTTCGTCATAGAAATGAAGGGCGTCCAGCCGTTCTTCAGTGGGCTATTTTAGCCTCCAGTAGGTACCATAAGTGAGGGATGGAGGACTCGCCTTCTCCGCAACATGATTATAATGGGCAAACTGCCAGGTCCACATTGAAGACGCACCAAGATATCTTACCTTTCCCATTTGCACGAGATCATGAAGCGCTTTCATCGTTTCCTGTCATAGAAGATTTCGGCCAATGGACGATCAAGAAGGAGAGCGAGTCGCACCTCAGCAGGAGTGTTGACGAGGTCCGATCGGTGAATCTGGAGAACGTCGATATACGAAGTTTGCAGCCTCTCCAGCGACGCCTCAACTTGATTGAATATGGCTGCCCGAGAGAGTCCTGACTGGTTCACGTAGTCTCGAGTGTCCCTTAGGTTGGGGTTGAATGGTGTATAAACATCGAGTTCGTCGTGGGTGAGCATGAAGCACTTTGACAAAATCACGAGCCGATGGCGCGGAATCTTGTACTTTACACAAACCTGTTTCAGCAATGGTCTCATAAGGACGTCGAGACGGGTATGCACCTTTTTGATAGCTTTGCCAATTATCCTCTCTGATTCTCCGTTGGAGTACAAGTTTGCGGTGTCCCAAGTATTGATACCACGGTCCCACGCAGCTTTCAGCAAAGGCAACGCCTGAATCCATGGTCTATTGTCAGCTCGATTGTCGAACGTCGCCTAATCTTCAGCTAGTGCTTGCCTTGTCTTCGTTCAGCACCCATTTGTCCCATTTGTCTGACCCATAGGACATTGCTCCAAGAATCGGGACTGAGACGCGAAGTCCGCTCTTTCCAAGCCGACGATATTCAACCTGAGCCACAGGGGAAGACATGACCGAGTACGGAGATTGCTGCGGAGTACTTCATTCATGAGAGCCTCCGCATTATAAAGGGCTTTTAGCAGGTCTAAAAATAGATCAAGATGTGACCGAGGAGGCTCTGTCAGCGACGGAAAGCTTAAAAAAATCATATGAGGAGGATATTGATTACTACTCTGTCGAAGGCGGAGATAGCACTTAGGACCTGGAAAAGTGGTTACTTGCATCCTGCATTCAAGTTGTCTCGGGGAGTGTTCAAAGGGAGGACTCGAGCCGGGGTAAGCTCTACCACGCAGATAGCTGACAAACTCACAGGATTGCCCGCTCGACGAAGCAGACATCATCGGGTGCATCTTTGAAAGATGGCCAATACCGTTTGAATTCCTTGAATTGCCGCACTCGTCTAGCACTAACCGTCGAGTTACATTGCGAAAGTCATTAAATAAATATCGAAAAGAAGAGGATAACTCATGTTATATTAGCATAGCCTGCAGCTTTAATAGTAACAGTGCCTCATGGCATATGAACCAGCGTACCCGTACAGATGTTTGAGACAACGCACTTCTAAAAATCAGTCTCCGCTTAGATTTCAGCCTCTGCAATGCCTGTATGAGATCTCGCGATCCTCCATGAAGCGTAACTTGCTCCGGACATGTGGATTACGAAGAGTGCCTAAGATGAAGGGATATTGCTCAGCGTCTGTGCAAACAGTAAAATGCTGGAGATTTGAAAATTTTGGAAGCGACAGGCTGTCTCCTATCACGCCCCAGAGGAGTGTCGGAACTGCGTCTGTATCTACGTATATTCGGAGTTCGCGTAGGCTGACATCTTCACTTATGAAGGAAAGGATATGTTGTGGGTACCAGCCGCTCCACTGGTTGAAGCGAAGACCAAGTAAAGTGAGGTTCTTAAAACGAGACAATGTTAGAGAAGAATAATCTGGGAGGGCTTATATGCTTGTTGAGTGAGGGAAATTGTGTGTTGAAGAAGGAGCACTTACAATAATACGCTGTGTCTCCACGCGGGATCATAAGATTCAGTTCGAGTGCGTCAAGAGCAGGATCAACTATTTCTAGTATTCTGTCGATTTCTTTTGGGTTGGCTTGCTGAGGGCACTCAAGGCAGAGACTGTCTATCTTGATTTCCGTAAACGTGTAAAACAAGCCGGTCACATCTATACTGCTGCATTTTAAACTTTTCGCCCGCAACACCTTGGGCCCTTTACGAGTTGATCTGTCTCGCATTCCTCTTAATATTGCGAGGAGAGAAAACTCGAGATGCTCGAGAGCGGGGAAGCCTAAGAGGAACTGGCGAAATTCCTCGGGGGAGAAGAAGAGGCATTGGTCGAGTGCTAACGTGGTGACCTGAACAAAGGCTGGGAGCGAAAGGAAAGTAAGTAGCTGCTCGGGCACAGCCTTCCAAACCCAACGATCTAGTGTGAGGCTCTGCAGGTGGCTAGATGTTGATTGTAGCACAGCAAACAGGGAGTCAAGAAAACCGTCCACTTCAAACAGATTTGGGGATGGAATTGTGAGATGTCTAATTCTGCTACATATCGTAGGTGATGAGGCAAGAGTTGCGAGTAGCTTGTGGTTGGAGCTGCCGAGTGCAAGGAACCCGTGAGGAGTCATATCATCACACACCCAAGTAACACGGCTGTAGAGGTAGTGCCGACACCGTGGAACGAGCTGTTGAGAGGTTAAGGCAAGAGAGCATAGAGTCGGTATATCATCTGCCACCTCGTCGGTGATATGTTCGAGAATTTGCACGGGGATAGCTCTAGATAGCATACTTGGAACGGTTCAGCAATGTAGTCAAGTGGGAGTTGCAAGTCAAGGGTGATTCGGGGCCAGCCATCAATGCATCACCCAGAAGTTTCCCTCGTTGATCCGCGCGCAGTGTCCGAGACGCCTGTTAGCACCGCCCACTTCCCCGTTACGGGCCTCATAACTACCTGCCACGGTGGCCAGCCTTACTTCACTCTCCTTTAACCTCTCAACATCATGTCGACCTCACGTGACCGCGTCGAAGACACTTATGAAGCGCAAAATGACCAACGTCTGGACGAGCTGCATTCTAAAATCCGTACCCTGCGAGGAGTAGGTTCCTCTGGGCCAAGCTCTCGTCTTTCACCAACTCAAGCTTCACAACCCACAGGTAACGACGGACATTTATGAAGATGTTGAACGCCAGCATCTCACCCTTGACGAGACTGTAAGTGGAAGTTATGTTAATGTGTCCAACTCACTCATGCCACCCTCCAGAGCAACACGTTCTCATCCTTCGGCGCGTCCCTCTCAGATTCTTCGCGGCGGGCTGCGCGGGCATTTGGCCTGAATGGCGGAGTGAAACAGTGGAAAATCATTATTTACTGTGTGACCTTTCTCTTGACGTTCTGGATCAGCTGGAAGCTGCTTAAATGGTGGTTTCCTTGACGGATCCCTTTAGCCGGCATGTGTCATCCCCAGTACGTTTGATTCTGTATGTATCTAGTCTTCATTTACTATTTTATTGGTCATCTTTTTGTTCCCGGATCACTTTAGTCAGCTGCACTGAGCTGGACTGCCGAAACACTGACGACGCCCTCGGTGGCAGGTGTTCTTCAGATTCTCTTTCTTTGGTTGACGTCAATCGGAATTCTATCAGAAATCCTTTTTAATCCTCGGAGAAAAACACAGATCGTTGTTCCCTCATCCCTCCCTTTCCCTCTCGCTCCTCTGCATCGATGTCTGAAAACCAATTTCCTCAACCAGAGTATCGCCGTCTTGGCAAGAGCGGACTTCGCGTGTCGGTTCCCATCTTGGGTGCTATGTCCTTTGGATCAGACCAATGGGCGCCATGGGTCATCAATGAAGACAAGGTGAGAAAGCCCAAATACTTATAAATTCTCTGTCAGAATCGACAACTATAATGACTTTGACGAACACAGGCATTGCCACTCCTCAAGGCCGCTTGGGATCGCGGCATCACGACGTGGGACACTGCCAACGTCTATTCTAATGGAGAATCGGAACGCATTATCGCAAAGGCTATCAAGAAGGTTCTTTTTGTCATTCTTCTGTTCTAACGATAAGATACTGATGCGATTTATCAGTACAATATCCCTCGACACCGTATTGTTATCTTGACCAAGTGCTTTGGCTTGACCCATGACGAACCTGGAGTGCGTACGATGCTCAAACCGGAACTGAAGAACAGTCGCGATTACGTCAACCAATCCGGCCTGTCTCGTGCTGCTATTTTCAATGCGGTTGACGCTTCACTCGCGCGTCTCGAAACGTCATATATAGACTTGCTTCAAATTCACCGAGCGGACCTGGACAACGTCTCCGCAGAGGCAAGTATTATGTTTACCAGGAAGCAGACTCATCAATTGATACCTGGATTTCAGGAAACTATGAAAGCACTGCACGACCTTGTTCAGAGCGGTAAAGTTCGTTACATTGGAGCTTCCTCCATGTGGACGTGGCAGTTTGCGCACTATAATCACACCGCTGAAAAGGTTGGTTTCTGTCGCATACATGCTTCTCTTCATGTTCCGAACCTAACCTGCTTTTCTCTTAAGAACGGCTGGACGCAGTTCATATCAATGCAGAACCAGTACAATCTTTTGTACCGTGAGGAAGAGCGTGAGATGAATAAATACTGCGACTTTGCTGGTATCGGCCTCATTCCATGGGGACCGCTCAGCGCAGGCCAGCTCGCGCGTCCCGCTAGCACGGCGGACACCACCCGCGCTGAGAGTACCAAGGCAATCGGGTGGATGTCCGAGTTCGAGCCGTTCGAAAAGGAGATTCTTTCGCGGGTAGAGAAGGTCGCAAAGGACAAGGGATGGAAAATGAGCCAAGTCGCACTCGCGTGGATCAACGACAAGGTTGCGAGCCCCATCGTAGGATTCAGCTCGGTGAGTTGCGCGATGTTTCCCTCTCTTCTTCCAACTAAAGTACATCACAGCCCGAGCGCATGGAAGAGGCCATCATCCCTGGTTACAAGCTGACTCAAGAAGAAGCCAGGTACCTTGAAGAACCGTAAGTTGCTGTCTACATGTATTTTGATATTCAGGTTTACATTTGTGTGTCCCAGATATCAGCCTCGCAAGATCAAGGGTCATACATAACTCGGCGTCTTTGACAAAATCGTATCCTCTGAAAGCACTAGTAAAAGCTGCACTAACAACAATCTCTTAAGTCGATTGCAAGTTATAGGCCATGTTGTTTGATGAGTTAAGAAAATATTATCGGCAATGTTTCCTTTTCCTTTTCATGCGGTTGTTTTGCCCTTTCAAGTGTATCAAAAACAGAAACATTGATCAATAATAATCTTAAGCGTGCTTGGGTGACTCTAAGGCTCAGCAGCAGCAAGTTAACACAAGAATTTACATAGGACAGGGCGAGCAAAGGTCGAAGCAACGTTACAAAAGTCCAAAATTAAATGAGAGAAATAAAGGAAAAGCACATACGGTGATCTGTGGTTGTCATATCTTCCACCTCTCGACTACCTTCCTCAATTTCCCAACAACCTCACCAACCTCCTCCCTCGCCTTCTGCTTTTCAAACTCACTCAGCCCAGCCAGTTCAAGCCCAAACGCCTCGGCGCTGTCTGCTTCGCGTAATGAAAGCGGATCAAAAGAAAGGGTTTGGCCCGACTTGAGAGGTATGGTAATCAACGCCCCACCGACTGCAACCTGTGGAGGTGTAGCTGGTGTGACGGGTCGCGAGCCGTCCGTTAGAGTACTTGCACTACCCAGAGAAGGAGTAGGACCACTGCCACGCAGAGCTTCATGTGATTCCTCAACCGTGTCAAGCCTCGCAGAGAATGTGTTCGCGTGTGCAAGCTGTCGACCAAGGCCACGTGTCTGCTGTTGGTTTGTGAACAGCGCAGACTGACTGGACGTGCGTGAAGGCGGTCTCCCTGTGCCAGAAGTTCCAAGTGGGCCAGACGGCAGGCGTGTCCCACGTTCGTACGGCGACGCAAGTGGGTTCGCGACAGGGCTCCCATTGAGTGAGAGCAGGTTCTCGTCTTTACGTGGCATTCGCGGGTGATTCGTGGGAAGCGTAGGAGCGAATACCGACGAGCTCGGTACGCGCGGTCTTTGCGGAGTCTGGGTGCCCGCCCCGCCACCAGCGCCCCACAGGGGTTTCGTGGGCGACGCCGGACGGTGATTGACAGCAGGCCGTGAAGGGCCAGACAGTTTCCTCGGAGAAGGTGATGGAGGCTGGAGGGATGTTACGCGTCGCACAGGTATGGCGCTGGCTCCACCAGGCGTGTGCATGCTCATCGCGGTTGTGCGTTGGCGTGTCATGGTCGTAGGGGTGGCCGCAACGGACGAGGGCCCAGGTTTTCGTTTTGGCGTGCCGAAAGGGATTGTTCGGACTGTGCAAAGTTTGGCTGTAGTCAGCAGTTGAAACTCTGGGGAATGCACGACTACGCACAATTTTTGTTGGTGCGTGCATTCTGCTCTCCGGCGGCAGCCTCAGCCACTACGTCGAACTTGCGCTTGCGAGGTGAGTGCTCGATGGCGAGCTCCTGCGCAGCGCGGATACGGTCTGAGGACAGTCCAACAAATGCTGCGTTCAAGTCACCTCCATATTGATCCGCAAAAACAGACATTCTGAGGCCCCGCACGACCTTAGGTATTCGAGCGAGCTGTCCATCTTGTCGAATCTTGTAACCCTCAACCACATCTGCGGCCCACGCACGGAACCGTTTCAACCGATGCTCGACTAGCCGTTTATAAAACAATATATTGTTATGTCAATCATACAAGCGGCCTTAATTTGACCAAAGACACACCTTCCAAGTCGAGGTTGGCCAGGAGTTGAGTCTTCTCCTCAACTGTGTAGCTTCGCATAACCATCCTTCAAAGCTAAGGTAAACGTGCTATGTGCAAGATATACAGCGACAGTGGTTTCAGCAGAATTATGGTTAGGCGTTGTTGTTGAAAGGGGCAGATGCTTTGCGGCTAGGAGGTTGGAGGACGCAGTGGACGAAGGGGAAGGGGTTGAACGCGTGACATCCAACATATGTCACAGGGCCCAATAACGTACTGGTGCTTTTACATATTGCTTCGAAAGTTGGTGTCTACTTATTCGGTAAATAAGCCAATACACCCTGCGAACATGTTTCTCCAAATTTTTGGTGCAAGACATTCGAGGTAAGTCACAAGCGATTAGAGGATTTTGCCACTATTTTTAACAAAGCAATAGTACGTAATACCTGGTAGTAGCATAAATAGGTGTATACTGGTCCGACATCTGATTGAAGCAAATTCGATGTGCCTATGTAATTACTTATGTAACAAAAGCAAGGCGACGGGCTAACAGTACCTCTTGAACTTCTAAATTAATATTTAGCATTGATGGGCCACCTTTACACTATTCACCGTCCTGAATCAGGTGTCGGATGACAGTACTTAAATCATTTATTATGTAAGTCCTTTAATAGCTGGCAAGCGCCAAGAACAATGAATGAAAGATCATGTGGCACCAGAATTCAACTATAATACACTAGTGGCCTGATACAATATTGGTCGCCGTCTATTCAGTTGACGCTGTGGAGTGACCACTCAAGGATTTCCGCGAGTGTATATGCTATCACCCGGTGCGTCATCAATTTCGTCTATCTGCTCATTTGCGAACTCTTCAAACAATACTGAGGGCAACAGCCTTTCGTATGTGGCACTGCGGTTTGTCGATCCAGGGCTGGTGGCTATAAGTTGTCTTTGATTATAGCCAGCAGTTACTCAAAGTTTGATCTTCGATCACATACCTAGAACTGTATTGTAGACAGGGAGTCGGATTTTCAGGTGGTACTAGGGGGCCGGCTTGCGGAAGCAGTGTAAGTAGTACAAGCAATGGTGACCGTGACGCGGATGGCAGGTCTTAGACTTTGACAACAACTTCCCATTGGGTTACCTGCATCCGGCTCCAGTGACCGTAGTATTCCTTCCTTCCTTCCTGCTTCGTGTACGAACACAATGGATACACTATCTGCTATGTCTTTCGCACATCGCACACACATATCCGCAAAAGTATCCTCTTTGCGCCGCGTTCGACCTAGGGTTCCCTTCTATGAATTAGCCGCCCACCGAATACCGACACTATGGTCGCTTTATCGCGGGCTCCTCAAGTATTCGCCCTCTGATGACGTGCGTGCAGCCCACGTCGCAGGGCTTAACACAACTTGGCTGACCCTGAGGGCAAGATAAGTTTTCGTGTGCGGATGCTAGCGAGGCGCAATCTCCACCTCACTAGCCCGGCTCAGACGCGAAAGGTGCTTGTTCTAGGCCACAAAGTGCGTTTTTCATCTGTTCAGTTTATTTCATCTGCCTGATGTTTTTGCGCTCCATGACAGTATCTTGAAGTTTTCAAGGCAGCAAAAATGGGACACCAGCACTCACAGCGTGTCCTTGAGCGCTATTCGCGGATGATATCCGTTAAGCGCGAACGCGAGCGCTGGAAATCGCTTGCTATAGTAGAAGCCGTAAGCTCAAGTTGCCTATTTGTGCCTATAAAACGTATCATTGTTTACTTTTCAGGAAAACCTACGTCTTCGGGCCCGTCGACCTATCCTCACCGGCGCCATCCTTCGGGCCTCGCTCTACAATGTTGCAGTACCTAGAATGCGCCCTCAACCCACGAAGCTATCCGCAATGATACATCACAGACGCGTAGCTCACGCACGGAGGGTCGAGCGCCTGGAGAGACTGAACGAAGACAAACAAGATCTAAACGCTGAAAGGAGGTTCGAGATTGAACTTTCTCAGCGTTTATCTGAGCCAGAGCTCGCCCGGTTCGAAAACGAGTATGCAGATTACGGGATGTGGGAAGAATGGGGTATGCTTTATCTTCTCCTATCTGCTGTGTTTCTGGCACACATATCTCACGATGCCTTCATCTTCACACAGAGACCCCTTTACGTCTCCAGCGCTGCCTTATCGATCAGCAATTTCAGCGCGAAATCGCACGAGCTTCAACGCCGCCTTCCCATGAAGCGCTCGAGGCAGTCAGATTGGCTCGGACGGCCAGGATAGGCTATCACACGCGCATGCTTGAGCGAGAGAGACGGGGCGAAAACACGCCTCATCGCGCCCGGCGCCTGCGCCAGAGGCCACCTGCTCACATCCTAGGGTCCATGTCGCCTGCTCGTCGCATCGCTGATCGCGTGGTCCGTTCTGTTAGCGAAGTCGGCTTTGTCGGTATGACCAAGGCTCGACTTGGGCTCGGAATGCGAGATCCCAAGAACTGGCTGCGCACCGAGAATGGCGCGCCTGAGCTTGTGAACGAGCTCGATGCTACTGTAAGGCAGATAGAACGTGAAAACGAACGAAGGCGGAAATGCTCTCAAGATACCATTGAGTAAACACGTAAGCACTCATGTTTACGTACTATGGGGCTATAAGGAGACATCATTCATCGATCGGAACAAAGTGTCGAATAAGACCTGCGATGGAATTTGGAGTTAAAACAAACCAACAAGGACGAGTGAACTGGGCGGAAACAGCGGTACTTAAGAGGGAGGGTCAGGCGGAGAAGTAAGGGTATCATCTTTAGTGCTTTCTGGTAAGTCACTTGAAGCTAAATGTGATGAAAGGCGATCGCCGAGCACATGATATGATGTGCATATTTTTTACGTAGTTCACGTGAGTCCTCCTGATCAAGTTGAACTTACCATAAGCATGAGGTGCGTTAAACTAAGTACACGTATTGCTTGATTGTGATAAGCAACATAATCGACTCGATTTCGGATTATTACTTCGATCGTCACGCATCACGAGCGTGACGGTTTTCGCAAAGGATTTACGCACACAGGCCTCATGAGTCATTCCGCAGAGACTCCTGTGACCGTCACAGGAATTTGCAGGGGTAGGATATCCTGGTCGAAATTGCTGACCATGAAAATCCTTCCGGCTTCTTGTCCTGAATCGGCTAGTCCTGGCGACTCGTGGTAGCTCATACTTCCGTGATACAAGCGTGGCTTTAATATAGCCAAAAGCAGACAATCGGACCGGGTTCCCAGGCATTGACGTACACCTACCAAAGTTCCCAATCGGACATCTCCCCGCCAACATCAGTGGTAGATGTCCGATCGGGAGTTGAACTAGTGGATGCCTTCCCGTAAGGACTAAACCTTGTTTTAGAACCAGAACTGAATTGGTTTGGAGTTT
>JAZHGK010006944.1:0-15036 GCA_037855215.1 Waitea zeae | reverse complement strand
TACGTATAAAAAGTAAGTGAAAAAAGTATACCGTTTTGTTCGGTTCTGATCTGCGCCTGTTCAACCCTAATCTGTTCCTCCTTTATCTGACGCTGATTGTCTTGTAGTTCCTTGCCCCGTTCAAGCACCTCTCCGATGTCATATGTCATGACGAGTTGTGCCTCTACCTGCAGCGAGATATCAAATCAGAAGTCCACTGACCAAGCAATATACCCACTTACTCCGAATTTCTCAGCAATCTGTCCAAACCGCTTGTTTAAATCGTCGACATCACTCTTGTCTATGAGCGTGCTTCGAAATGTCGATTGAATGCCTTGTGGAATTCGCTTTCTTGCGATTTGCTGCAGTCCCTCTGTAAGGCTGTGCACATTTGCATCAAGACCATATGATCGGTTCAAAATGCTTGTCAAGGATGGTTTACCTTTCGAGCTCACGAATCGCCCTCATGCGGCTGTCGATCTCCGGCTCGGACCACGTCTGGGCCTTTTCGATGACCACAATCATGCAGCGCACCGCATGTTCAGCCAGCGCAAGAAGGTCTTCCTTATTTGATGCGGCATCCTACCACAGCAACAAGTCAACGTTTCAGTACTTTAAGCGAGTCAGAGCCGATAGGTAGCTGACTTGGGCGATGCTACATCCTTCCAGAAGCAAATCGACCGTGCCTTCGAGATATGGCCCCGCAATGGGAATCAGCTTGGAGGCTGGCCTGAGAAGGTTGAGGGCAGATATAGCGTCGTCGAGAGGCATGCAGTGCAGATAAAGGACGAAGGCAGAGGATGCTGTCGCTAGGGGTCAAGGTCGGATCAACCTCGTGCAAGCGGTTTGGGCGGCTGTCAATAAGTTTCTCCTTCCCCACTCGCGGTTCGCCTCCCGCTCAGGCGCCGCTCTAGGAGGCGCTGCTCGCTAGTAAGTACCTCCCTTCCCCCTTTCCACCGTCGGCTCATGTTTGAAGATCTGACTGATCTTCTCTCTTCGCCCATTCACCCATCTGAGCCAGCGCGCCGGATGATTCTTCGGCATCCCCTTGGTTCGCTTGAGGCGCGACCAACAGTATAATCGTGCCGCAGTCCCTTCCTCTAGCAGGGCTCACGATTGCCATGAATAGAATAGTGTAGCCACAGCGTGTAGATAGCATAGACGCCGAATTAAGTTCATAGGCCCAATAATCGTATTCATCAGAAAACCAGCCCGGGAATTCATATTTGCTTTTTTCGGGAGCCAACCTCTAAACAGCGTCCGAGACCGTATATGTATGTTGTCCCTCGAGCTAATCTAATTTGCTAAGATATATGGGCTCTACTAACACCATGCGCTTCACTAATAATAGTTACATCTGAAAACCCGTATTGGCCCTTCACAAGACTACCTCGCCCAGGACATTCAAAGCCTCATTCGTGTAACTCTCTCGAACGTATATGATGGGAGATGAGCACATGAATCGTGCCACATTGCACACTTTCCCGACGAATGAGACGCGGACGAGTCCACGAAGCGATAGGCGGGAAACGGATTTCAGCCCGCGGAAAAGGGACCGCCTCTTTGGGAACTTGAAGTTGAACGAAGGCGGTGCGCCAGCCATTACAGTGCTCAGCGCTCGACTCCCCGAGCTAGTCACGTAGACGGACGGTGGGCAGGTGATGGCGGAGACGGACGAATCTGGTGTGAGGAAGAAGTCGTCGATCCTGAGGGCGCCGCAGCGTCGACGCATCAAACTGAACGTCCGGCATGTCCCTAGTCCGCGCCCACGACAGAAGAGAGCGGGAGGCGCTCTGAAGAATGTTGGGGCTAGCTTCCGGATGTGTGAGGTGGGTGTGAGTCTCAGACGCTGAGGAGAAGGTCTCCTAGTCCGGAGCCCGGCACCACGCGATGCACATTAATTAAATTCGATCACGTGAAGTGTGACAGACGTGTGTGTTACCTTGACTGGCGCGGTCTCAGCGAGTACGATTTGGCTCGTCTCGCGGCTGCCTTGACCGTGGTCTATCGCATCCTCCGTTTGACTCTGCTCCCGCCTACCTCGCATTCTTTTCTCTACCCTTTTCACATTTTCTACACTTTATACGACGCAAGAATGTCAAACCTCGAAGAGTTAAATTCAGAAACGATGCTGACCTACTACCGGAGGCTGTTCCCGTTCAAGGCGCTGTTCACTTGGCTGAACCACGACCACAAGCCGTCTCCTCTCTTCAATCGTCGAGAGTTTGCTTTCACACTTCAAAACGATGTCTACCTGCGCTACCAGTCGTTCGAGTCGGCGGACGAATTGAAAAAGCAAGTCTGCGCACTGAACCCCTCGCGTTTCGAAATCGGACCGGTATATTCTGCTCGAGTACGTGACAGTATGCCCGCTGTTGCACGCCACAAACTCAACCTTCAGTCCAGCCGAGGGACAAACGAGCTATTCAGCCCTCCATGTTTAAACCGCTCCAGCGTGAACTCGTCTTCGATATCGATATGACGGACTACGATGAGATTCGGACATGCTGTTCGGGTGCAGACATTTGCCGACGATGCTGGGTGTTTATCACCGCAGCCGTGCGCGTGCTGGACAGCGCCGTGCGTGACCAGTTTGGGTACAAGTACCTGATGTGGGTATACTCTGGACGGCGTGGTATCCACTTGTGGATATCCGACAAGGAGGCGCTCGAGCTCACCGACGAGCAGCGAAGGGCGATAGTAGGCTGGCTTACCGTCATTCAGGGAGGGAAGGAAACGACGAAGAAGGTGAACGTGAGACTTGGTGGGAGAGCCCAGATCATGCCACCTGCAATTGAGTGCGTAATCGGGCATTTATACATATGTCACAAACTAAGCTGCTTCCTTTTGCTTATAGAGCCACGTTGCAACCTCTTGCTCAGGAGTTTGGCAAGTTGATTCTCGAAGACCAGGACTGCTTTGCAGGGGAGGATGGCACCCAAAAGCTCTTACAACTCCTACCTTCGAAGGGCAAAGTGACCGAATACCTGGCCGATTTATGGGCAAAGGACCCAACCCGAACATCAGATGAAAAATGGACTGATCTCAGGCGTACAATCCGAGACAAGTGCGAAAAGGGCTCACATGAACGGGTGCGTGCGATCAAAACCGAAGGATTCGGTTGTCTTATCCACCACAGAAATTATACCAAGCGGCAATGGAGGACATCATTCTTCAGTACACTTACCCCCGCCTCGATGCCGAAGTCTCCAAACACAGAAACCATTTGCTCAAGGCCCCATTCTGTATTCATCCCAAGACTGCCCGCGTTTGCGTTCCGGTTGACCCTTCCAAGATCGACGAATTCGACCCGGAGAAGGTTCCAACACTGGGGCAGCTCCTACGCGAGCTGGATGCGGCGGGTCTCGAACCTATGCAGGCGGACGGTAAAGGAGAGGAGATGGCTGTGGACAAGGAGGGAGGTGCACAACCGACCTCGGCGGACTGGGAGCGTACGAGTTTGCGCCCTTATGTTGAGATGCTCAGCAAACACGCTCAAGGCCTTATGAATGAGGCACGTTTAGAGAAACGTGGGACAGTTGGTTCGGATTTTTCGATTAATTCAAGAGTGAATTTTCATGACTAATGGATTCACATGAGCAGATATGAATTGGTAATACCATCGTCGTTGCGTGATTGAAGACTTTGTATTTTTCAGGATGCTAGGTACGTGAACAGACAGGCTGAAGCTATTGTTCAATTAATGCGAATCATTCCAGTTAGATTGTTTAATGATCGGGCGTTGTCTTATAAAAGACTGTGTAATGGAATGTATTTAAAGTAGCGCATGCGCTGAGTACTTTTAGTCAATGAGGTACTTCCGCTTGAAGAATGACCTAAGATGAAGGATCTGCCAGACGCCCAAACCAACAAAGGAAAAGATTATGAACCAAGAGAAATTTTGAACACGAGTCAACGTTGATTCTGCAAAGCAGTATCCCCTTTGAGTCTATGAAGCGTCAGAATGAAATAAGCAACTTACCGTTGGTGCCCGAAAAGCGTTCCTCTCGCTGTTTAAGGTAGTTCAGTTCATCCGAAACCTCCTTGACCAGCGCCTCTAGTTTTCGCATTTCGGTCTCCAACCCCGAAAGTGATTCTTGGTTGGCAATGGCACTGTTGAAAAACAGTCAGCATGAAAGCGTTGTCATCTGTAGATGATGATTTACTTGTAATCGATGGCATCGGCACCTATGTCAACGTCCAAGTCGACCACCCTATACTTTTGTGAACTTGATGGCACATCTCATCCCAGGATGTTTCTTAGCACGCAAAAGTTTGCCAGAAGCTCGATGACGCACCTTGAGATAAGAAGTTGCGGAAGCAAACACCCATTTCTCCTTCCGCGTGTGTTGTCACAGCAAGACGTGTTTCGCCCTTAATCCCTTTCTTGTGTAGGTAAACATTCTTTTTTGGACTTGAGTCAATAATCTCAATGTCAACTCTCTGATCCTCTCCAGGTCCAACGTTCGCAGTCACGATTACAAGAGCGTTTTCATGTGCGGTGTTCCAGATGCAGCGTGAGGGTGGGAAACGTGCCGCGTCAAGCTTGAATTTGATCGCAAAACCAGGAAGTGCGCAATACAGCACGAACAGCAAAGCCAAAGCAAAATTTGGTCGTGAATTCATGATTGGGAAGACTTCACTATCACTGGCCGAATGGCGTAGAGAGGGAGACCGGGAGTGGACAGTGGACACGACGACTGAATCCAAGAGATGTTCGTCACGTGCATGCAAGGCGACAACCCTGGGGACCAACGTCAAGTCGAGCTTGGACTTCACCTTACTGTTCTACTCCATTCGCTACATGCGATACCAGTCTAATACATAGCTTTATTGCCTTATCTGATTGCCACAGCTTACAACAAAGGAAACACACTTTTCTGCCAGTAATCCCGTTGTCTGATCCTCGTGCCAATCACTCATTGTGGGATGTGATCAATACGGGAAATTGGTTGCGGCTTTTCCACTTATGAGTCACTTCACGATACAAACCATGCTTCTATCCTTGCTCTTTGTCGTGCGTGCTGTGTTCATCTGAAGTACAGAGTAAACTATTTTGCTGATTATTACGTTTCTTTAGCGGATAAGTATAGGAGATAAACACCAGATCATGACTGGATCAAGCCGAAAAAGCCGGGCCGCGGCCCGAATTCAGCATCCTGATGTGAGAAGGCTTAGCCTTAGTTTTATCCGGGATGGTCTCTGGAGCGCTTAAGGTGAGAAGCATGTCCACTTTTGTACACCCAAATGGCTCATATTCACTTAGTAAGGTGGCGATCTTCTGCACTACTAAGTTACTCCAAAATCCAGTAATGCATTTTTATACTGAAACGAGCGTCCGTCATACATCTGGACTAAGGCCTATACTATCGGGGTTGTTCAATCGCTCAGTCGTCGTAGAAATTCGTTTCCCGTGGACGGAGCCAGACAAGCACCGCAGAATTAATCCAAACGTAACGTAAAAAGGGATACTCGTATGTAATTTTCAGTTTTCAAATCCCCGAGGAACACTTGAGCTGCGTGAGGTGTTGAATCTACCTTTGATATCACTAGCATGTTACAAACGGGTATCATCCTGTGCCGGTCGGAGACTCACTTACGTCTAACCATGGTAATGGCGGCACCTTCGTTGACACCGGTTTCAAGTTTCAACGCCATATCGATCCGATTCAGTCTCATGCGGTCTCTAGATCCTAATGAAGACTACAGCTTTATGGAAGTGCCAGCCACCTAGACTCTGCTTCGGGCCGCCTTGAGCCGTGATTGCACGTACAAATCCTAAGAAGTCCATCCAAACGATTGTGCGTTTCTTACTAGGTTCTACTGTTTTAGTGTTTTGTCATATAGAAAGAAAAAATAACAAAAGACTCGACACTTATCATGCAGTGAGATGTTGGTTGCTCTATAGGCGCGTTTAGGGCGATAGAACCGATAAGGGCTGTCCGTTTATGGCCACATTCGGTTGTAAGTAGAAAGTCTAGATGAAGCCCACGATATTCCTGAGTTGACACCAATTTGGTTACATAACCAGGCGAGTTCACTATGGGTCTTTGCCGAAGCTTGACTTCTGGTCAATGGTCTTTCCCGCCTTCGTTCCGCTTTTTGACCGTCGATAGTCTGAGTGATCCTTGTGACCTAGCAGCCTGGCGTAGAGCAGGGCCACAGAATATAGAAATAGGTTAGTAGCCAAAACAGAAACCTAACTATACTAACAAAAAATGATATGCTAAGACTTGCCTTCGCTGAGTTGATAGGTGCTCATAGTAAGCAGTACAGAACGTCCAAAACTACAAGTTTTTCAGCATCGAAAGGTAGCGCGATGCTGGTGTTTTTGGCTTCCCACTTTGTTGCATACATACGACACCCAAGTGGGTAATCCTACATCCGTGTAGTTTACCCACTGCTTAGATAATTGACCCAGCTTCTAGCTTCCTGCTGTTGATATAACACACGAAGTGCCACTTCTAAGACAAGGACCAATCACCCAACTCCTTTCTTTTATCCGCGCGAGTTCTGCTATCGTCGTAGTCATAAGTATACAATTCAGTGGCAAATCATTTTGTGGATTTACTGATTTAATACACTCTCTGCAGAAACTTTTAGCTGACACACAGATATGCGATAAGTAGATGTCAAGAATCGGCAGTTTTAATGGGCTTAGTGCCCTTTTTTTTTTACTTAGATGATGGTCTCTTTGGCCTAGATCCCACATCGTGTGACCTTTCACATCCTCAAAAAGGGGCGTGTATGATCATTTTTGTCAGTATACTTTCTAGAAAAGAGATGGCTCAAATCAGAACAAGCTCATCGATATGATGATTCTTTACAGAACTCGTCCGAAATCCAAGGTGTATCACAAACCATCAGCACCAATCATCAAAAAAATACAAATATGTTATGTGAATTATAGTTCCGGACCGGTCATGTTTGTCTTACACAGATTGTGCTACTAGCTTTTGATCATATACGCTCAAATTTGTGTGCATTTTGCATACTACTTACGATATTCCCCACCAAGACCTTCTGATCCAGACAACATTGTTTGATATAGTCTACGTCATTTGTCGTCGTTATTAATTGATCAACCATAATGACTTACAGTTATTTGAAAGGCGACACTTGGCATCATTAGATTATTTCTGTCAACGAAGTTGATGATAATTCTTCCTGAACTTCGCGACGCTCCTCAATTTTGGAGCTCTGATGCTTCAGACATTACTTAGCACATCTGAAACAAGTAATTATCACGTATACCGAAGCAAGAAGAATCCCTTAACCTGCTACACTTTTACTGTGTCATAATGTGGCCCAGACCCGACAAGAAGGAGCGGGTCCCTCTAATACTCATCCCGACCAAGCCGCATCTCAATATTTTGCGAAGCAAGGACACAACTGCGACATCCAGACCTCTCGATCTTTCCAAAATCCGGAGAATTTCCTTTGACCCCGTTTTTAATCTACTACTTACAAATTCCGGTCAACAAGAGCGGCATTGTGACTTCTAGGGGCATGATTGCAATATAATGGTTTCACTCGGCCGTCTATTTCTCTCATGCGACATGTCTGCTCAGATGAGAACTGATATAATAACGTCCTATGGAGTGCAGACGATTCGAGGCTAGGTACTCGAAGCGTCAACAAGAACTGAGCAATAGGCGCTGCCCTGCGCTGCACCACACAAGTAGTTCGGGTCATCGCTCCGGCTCTCCGATGACCATACTCGGCATGTGAACAGTCGAGGGGCTGGGAGGTGTTGTTTCGGTCCCGGCCCGGCCGCCTCCGTTGCCCATTTCCGCGCCAGTCAGCATTTTTATGAGCAATATGCTCCTGTCGATCAATTAGTCGCAACGAGCACTGCATGGTCGTAGCTTGCTCTCCATGTCCGATTAAATTTAGCGTTCCCGCTTGATATGGCGCTAACGCAATGGATTTTTAGCCCTTATGTTATGGAGGCGTGTCAATGAAAAATGCTTTTTTCACAACGCCATAGGGCATCAAAATGCTGGTGCGTATAACATTCTCAAGTCGGCTCCACCGGTACGATTTTAACAAAACACATGAAGAAAGAGAGCACTCGCGCGCGCCGCACTCTCCAACGCGGCACCATCGGACCCATGACCGTGTGTTTCTCACCCTCCTTCGCAAGTGGTGTGGAAGCCAGCATTAGAAAAGTGAGGTGGCCCTTAATCTTTCTATATTCAATTCGACGATGCGCTTCGCTCCACACAGATCTTTTCATGAGCCACTTGCCAGATTGATTACGAGAAAAGTCTCAAGGACTGTGAGGAGCTCGCCCGGAGCTCAAAAATCCCAAGGTCGAACTGGTGCGGGAGCTTCGGTCCGAACGGGATGAAAGAAAGATTACAAACCCGGGTTTTGGCCTGGTTCGGCGTCCGACCTGTCGGCATGCCCCTTCCCAACCCCTTCCTGCGTGTGGATCTGTCAAGTGGAGTCGCATCGACCAGAACCCAACAAGACATCGTAACCTTCTGAATGGTCTCATTTCCGTGTTTGAGCTGTAGTAGAGACTGTTATGAGTGGATGAATTTGTATATGCGACAGTCGGCAATTTTTAATATGGTTCACCCATCAAGGCTCCGCCGCCTCAATAGATGCCTCAGCTTTGACTTTTCATCCACGGACCGGGTTCCCGTTCAGCATTTGGCAAGTATTTTGTGGCCTTTGTTCGACATATTCTTCTACAATTAAAGGGACCTCAGGTCACGGTGGAGAGTTACCCGCGATCATATGCTTACCACTCTGACGAGTACCCTCTTTTTCTCCACCCACGCAATCCTCGCCGAGCTTGTCCTACACTTTGATGCGAGCCACAACGGCCAGCTTAAAGCCGTGTGCGCGAACCTAATCTCTCCACCTTTTCGCACACTTCGCCACCCTCTCTCCCCGGCCCCGCGAATACCCGAGAATCCATCAAGGAAACTGAAAGCTCACTTGTCCTTTCAATTGTAACTAGCTTTACCGCGACGCCGACGGCGTCCGTATATAGCGTTCGCGGATTCTCACGATCCGTCTCTGCGCATCGAAGAGGGCTAAAGTCGACGCTATCTCTCATTCGCATGCCACATGTGTGTGCGTGCACGAGTGTGGCTGAGGAAAAAAACGGGCGGCGTTGATCCGTCTAGACGTTTGGCACCATAGGAATACGCAGATAAGTCGTAGACGAAAAGATATGGCACAAGGATCTGATTCGAAGGGACCACACACGAACCCGGTCCGCGACGGTCCGTACCCGTCAGAAATCGGAGTACTGTACCTCTCATCCAGCTAGTCCCGCGATGTTGTATCAATCTCCAGCCCATGGGTTCACAGGGGTATCTCGGGAGCTTAAGCCGTATCGTACATACACCTGGACGTGTCCTTACGTACAGCACACACCTCCACGGACCTGCATCGCATCCAGAACGTTTCCCAGCACCCTGCAACCCGCCCGCTTACCACCCGCATTCTGTCCCCGTGGTGAGGTCTCGGCCAGAAGCCCACGACGGAGGGAAATGAGATAAATATTACATGTTTGGTCTTCGCTTGTCCGGCATTTTTGATCTAAAAGTTTCTAACGCGCATGCCCTGTTGGCCCGGCACGCCCGGCGCGCGTCACACGTGCGGGGAGGGAAGCCACTTCTCAGGCCTCTACCGGCCCATCCAGCCCTGTGTTCACGGCCGTCGGATTGTGGCAGTCAGCCTTGAAAGAAGATGCGAAGATAGAGAGAGAGAGAAAGAGAGAAAGAAGAGAGAGAAAAGAGGGTGGCAAAAGGTTTCTCCGCGCGAGAATTAGAAAAAGGAAAAGACTGAAAAGCTGGGTTTTGAGGGAGGACTGAGACGAGACCGTGGGACACACATGAAGCGCGGTTCCGCGTTTGTCTCTGGTTCTCCTCCGCAGTCAGCGGAGCATGCGCGGGGAAATTGTGGGTGCGTATGGGTTCGATCCGGAGACGCGACGCGACGCGCGTATGTGAAAAAGAGAAAGATGAAAGAGAGAGAGAGTAGAGCGGGCTTTCGGCGTATGGCCCAGAGCGCGCACCGGAAGCGTAGCCGTAGTACCCGTCTGACGTCGGCGATTTGCATAGAAATATAGCGCAAAAGAAGGTGATGTTGATGAAGAAATTGGCAGGAAAGGACTCGGTGGTAATGAAAGAAAGAAAAGCGATCGAAAAAAAGAGTACGTACGCCGTCGACCACCAACAGCTCGCCGCACACGTATTGGCTCGCGTCTGACGCGAGGAACACGACCGGCCCCGCAAAGTCATTTGGGGCACCCCAGCGTCCCGCGGGGATGCGCTCGGAGATCTGCCGGAGACGGGTAGGGTCCGCGAGGAGCTTCTCGTTCCTATATCGAGAGAGAAAGGGAGGGGGAAGATGGGAGATAACAGTTAGTAAATGAGCACATATAGCCCGTCATTACGGTTAGACTCGTGAGAAGAGAGATGCGAAAGATGCGGGCAGATTTGGGATACGTCAAGGGTGAGCGTCGTCAACGAGGGGTGCCCGGTTTGACGGCGGAGATGGAAGCCCAAGGGTAGCAGGAATTTCGGAATATTTTCCCTCATTGGAAAAAAGGAAAGAAAGAAAAGAAGAAGAAGGGACGAAAAAAAGCGCTTTGACGCACATGTCAGTCGCAATGTATCCCGGACAGATCGCGTTTACTTGGACGTTGTGCTGCGACCACTCGTTCGCGAGCGCCTTTGTGAGCTGGCCGAGCGCGCCCTTGGCCGCGGCGTACGCGGGCACGGTGAGGCCGCCTTGGAAGGTGAGAAGCGAGCAGAAGTTGATGACCTTGCCCCGCCGGCGAGGGACCATGTGCTTGCCGGCGGACTGGGAGAGGAGCCAGGCGGCCTTGAGGTTGACTGCGATGACCTGTGTGTGCGCGCGCGGAACCGGGGGCGGGTGCGCGCGTGTGGGTCAGCACAGGAATAAGAACAGCAGTAGGCTGCCGTCGAACGGGCCGAGAGTCAAACACGCACGTCGTCCCAGTCGCTCTCGGGAAAGTCGACCGCGGGCGCGCGGCGCTGGATGCCGGCGCAGTTGACGACGATGTCGATGACGCCCCCGGGTGCGACGGTCAGCGCGCGGTCGAAGAGGGTGCGGACGGCGTCGAGATCCGAGAGGTCGCACTCGACAGAGGCGACCGCCGGCGCGTTGGGAGCACCCTTGATCGCGTCCGCGGTGCGCGTGTCGGTCGAGCCCGGGCGGACGACGAGGATGCACGCCGCGCCGGCCTGTGCGAGTGCGAGCGCGCACGCGGCACCGATGCCTGCAGCCATCAAAATTCCCGATCAGCTTGAGAAAACGCACATCTTTCATAGCCATAGCCGTAGACCGCGACGGCCAGGAACCGAGGCGAGATAAAGTGAATAAATAAAATACAAATGAAGGGTGCGTGCATCATGGCCCCCCGATATATTTGGGTAAGCGCGGGCAGACCATTCCCTTTTTTTTACTCGTGCATTTTTTTTTCGGGGGGTGCGGTGGATCGTCGAGAACGTCAGACCGCACGTGCGAGGAGAAAAAAAAGGGAGAAGGGGTGGGGGTACGTGTGTAGCGCGTGTTTGCGGGTGTGCGGGGGCTAGGCGGGTACGGGGAGGGGGATGGTGAGCGGAGGAGGGAGGCGAGAGTTGTACGTACCACGCGTGGCGCCTGTGATGAGGGCAGTTTTGCCGGCGAGAGAGAAGAGCTGGGGTGCTGGAACGTCGGGTGAAGGGTCCATAAGGAGTAGCGAATGCGTTTGCTGGAACGAAAAAAACAGGATTTCTTCGAGTATACACAAAATGTACGTATGTGTATATATACACTTTCAGGACTTGGTCGAGGTTGTTGGAGAGTGTCTTTTTTTTTTCTCTCTCTCTCTTCTAAACACTGAATTCCCGATGATGCGATAAAATGCCCAGAGTGCACTTTCGCGCAAAGGGATAGAGGGACGGGACCGACGAACCGGGGCCTGAAAAGAGAAGTCTAAGATGCGGATCTCGATCTCCTGAGATGAAGCTCGATCCGGGGGTGTGGCGAGGCTGGGCCCGAAGCACCCCTCCTTGACATGAGTGATTTGCTCGTCCCGTTTCCGGATTTGCGGTCCGAGAGTACGGCTTCTCCCTCTTTTTCATTTTTTTTTTGGGCTTCTACTTCTTCGTTCCCTTGCGTCCCCCCCCTCTCCTCGATTCGGTCCAGCCTTGGAGGAGAGGGAGAGGGAGATGTGCGCATTGATATGTTTACCCTGTCCCGCTCGCCCATCGTCCGCCGCCGATTGTGCATGATGTGAGAGGAGAAAATACAAAAAAATTAAATCTTTTTTTTTTGTTGGTGCCCTTTTTTTGTGCGTGGTGATGTCAACACGAAGCACGCAGAAATGTGCACGCGACAAAAACGCGAGAGATCTGCATATTTTATGCAATGATGTGGTCGCTAACCCCGACGCGCGTCTATTGTATCGCGTACGGGTTAGCGCGAGGCGTGTCGAGGGTGTGTCTTTTTCTTGGAAGGGGGAGGGAGTATCCGTAGCGTCGGGGAATAGCTGGGACCGGTCAGAGTGAGGGTGAGAAAGAGAGAAGGCATTGAGTGGAGGGGGGGGCGACTAGCGGCTGACCGGGCCGTGGAGAACGTTTTGCGGCCCCTGCAGACTTCTTCCCACCGAAGCTTGTGCTGAAGGCCACCGACTCTGCCGCCCGTTTCTCTTCTTCCCCTCACTCACGCGACTTCTGCCCACTATAAATTAATCCAATGCTTCCCCTGCTAGCCCCCTCTCCACCATCCAGTCAGCCCCTCCTCCTCAGGCCCCCTCACCTCGCCTCCTCCTCCTCATCCTACGCCCTGCTCACAGCGGCACATCGACTACCCCACCCGCCAAACGCGCACACATCCCAGACCCTCTCGACGACCATCCTCCTGTCGCCAACGACCCCCCCCCCCTTTGACGCCACACTACACCTTTGACCTTTCATCAACACCACCATCATGTCTACCTCTGTCGCCACCCACACCGCAGCCGTCCTGCACGGACCAAAAGACATGCGTCTCGAGCAGCGCCCCTTGCTCCCACCCGGCCAGGGCGAGTGTACCGTCCAGGTCGTCTCAACCGGCCTCTGCGGATCGGACCGTACGTTTCGTGCCGTAAAACCAACGTCACCTCCATCCTAACCATGCTCTTTCCACACATACACAGTGCACTACTACACCCACGGCCGAAACGGCGATTTTGCGCTCCAAGCGCCCTTGGTCCTCGGCCACGAGTCCGCGGGCGTCATCACCGCCGTCGGCCCAGGCGTCCGCGACCTCGTCGTCGGCCAGCGCGTCGCGATCGAGGCCGGCGTGATGTGCAACGCGTGCGACTTTTGCCGGGGCAGGCGCTACAACCTCTGCAAGCGCCTCCGCTTCTGCTCGTCCGCCAAGACCTTCCCCCACCTCGACGGCACCCTCCAGACGGCGATCAACCACCCGGCGCACGTGCTGCACCCCCTCCCGGACGCCTGCACCTTCGACCAGGCCGCGCTCGCCGAGCCGCTCTCAGTCCTCCTCCACGCCGCCCGCCGCGCCAACCTCGCCTCCGGCCAGAGCGTGCTCGTGTACGGCGTCGGCGCGATCGGTCTCCTCGCCGCCGCGCTCGCCCGCGCCCTCGGCGCCCGCCGCGTCTGCGCGGTCGACATCAACCCGCAGCGGCTCGCGCTCTCCACCGCCGAGGGCTACGCCGACGCCGCGCACTGTCTCCCGACGAACCTCCCGCCGCCCGCGAACGCCGACGAGGCCCTCGCGCGCGCGAAGACGAACGCGGACACCGCGCTCGAGGTCTTCAAGGAGGCTGACGGCTTCGACGTCGTCTTCGAGTGCACCGGCGCCGAGCCGTGCATCCAAATGGCCATCCACGTACGTTTCTTTTTCCCATACACACGCCCGTCACTTCTTCTCTTTTTTTTTTTCTCAAAAATACTGATTCTCCTTCCTCTCTCTTCAGACTGCCATCACTGGCGGAAAAGTCATGCTCGTCGGCATGGGCGCCCGGAACGTCACCCTCCCGCTCTCCTCCGCCGCCCTGCGCGAGGTTGACATCCAGGGCTCCTTCCGGTACGCGCACACCTACCCGGAGGCGCTCGAGCTGCTCGGAAAGCGCGCCGTGCGCGTCGAGCCGCTGGTGACGCATCGTTTCCCGCTCGAGCGCGCCGCGGACGCGTTCGCGCTCCTCGCCAAGGGCAGGGACGAGCAGGGCAAGGTCGTCCTCAAGGTCATGGTCGACGGAGCGGCCCAACAATGAGAGCACACACATTCGCGCTCTCTCTCCCTCTTCTTTCGCTCTTGTCTCCCCCCAATGGCAGATCTTGCGCGTCTTTTTCCCATCCACGCGCCTCTCTCTCTCTTTCCTTCTCCCCGATTGCGCCGGGAGCAGTGGGACCCAGAGCGGTCCCACATACCTCATTCGCATCATCCCTTTTCCCTCCACCCAACTTCTTCCCCTCGACGCCATTGACGAACGAGAGCACATGCCTCCCCCACTCCGCTTATAGAAGGAGCCTTTTCCACGGACCGAAAAAACGAAACCGGCTTTGTTTAACGATCTTTTCTTTTCTTGGGGTTTTCCCGTCCTTCTCTTATTTCTTGAGCATTGATCCACCCTTTTTTTGTTTTTGACAAAATGACACCCCAAGCATATCCTGTACTTCTATGGCAAGATCCCCCTCCTTTTTTTCTTTTTTGTGTTTGCGATACCCCCCTAGTTTCGTGTAAACTGAGCAAACATATGTGTCCAACCCCAATACAAATAGATTTTGGACGCACATCCCCCACGCGTGAAGCCGGTCACACAAATGCTTTTCTTCGTTTTTGAAGATTCGATCGTCGCCCAGACGAAGATGCGTTGCACATGCCCGGCTAGTATTTCTATCTCCGCAAGGTCGAACGTTTAGACAACCACCACACACAATTCATTTTCTTCTTAATGTAACCCTAAACGCGCACAACCCACTTGTCTTTATAAAAGCCCACCCAATCTTCATCAGTTCATGGAAGACGCGTTTAAATCTACTTGTCAATCGCAACGATCCGCCGCCGCCGCCGCCG